>CM077252.1:519799-532299 GCA_039654775.1 Spinibarbus caldwelli
CAGCCTGTTACTGTTTAATCCATTCCAATGTTCAAAACAGTTTTTCTGTAATCAAATTCTATAATAAGATAAGAAGTCGTATCTACCATGACACATAAGGAAATATGTGACACAGACATTACAAAACGTATTTATTTTTGATAAAAGTGAGGGGTATTCAATTAAAGTTCCAAGAGGCACGGACTCTATATTTTCTTCCAAGTAGAGGTCCGGACAAAAAAAACAAACAAAAAAAAAAACTTATAAAAAAAATATATTTTTTTACATGTATTGTACTTTTACATTTAGATACATGCGAGGCCATGTGACAAAAAGCACTGTTTCTGTTCAGGGTTTTCCTCCTGAAATCTATACTATTTAAATATAAGCATTATTTACTAAAAATGTCTACAATAATCAAAACATTCTCACCTTGAGCAGAAAAAAAAGATAACCAGCAGTTTCAAAGTTTAAGTTCTATCCTAGCCATCTAACAACAATTTTTCTAATTATAATTACATGATTCTTTTGAAATGTTCTTAGCCTACAGATTAATAGTGCTAAATGTAGATCAGAAACGTCTTGTCACATCTGGTTTGAACAGTCAGAGTCATAGGTTATTCAGTGAGTCTGTGTGCGAGAGTGAGTCTGTGTGAGTGTGCGAGAGTGAGTCTGTGTGAGTGTGCGAGAGTGAGTCTGTGTGCGAGAGTGAGTCTGTGTGAGTGTGCGAGAGTGAGTCTGTGTGCGAGAGTGAGTCTGTGTGAGTGTGCGAGAGTGAGTCTGTGTGAGTGTGCGAGAGTGAGTCTGTGTGCGAGAGTGAGTCTGTGTATGAGAGTCACACACAGAATCACACACACACAAGAGTCTCACACACACACACACAGAGTCTCACACACACACACACACACACACCTGCGATCTTGATGTTGAGGTTGTGGTCCAGCAGCAGGTTTTCAGCCTTCAGGTCTCTGTGGACTATGTTCCTGCAGTGACAGAAATAAACCGCCGCTACGATCTGCTTGAACTTTCGCCGTGCGTCTTTCTCCGCCATCCGTCCGTGAGCCACGAGATGATCTGAGAAACACATGGAAGCAGAAACACCTCAGAGACGTTCAACACTGTTCTGGTGAACTGATTCTTCTGAATCAGAGTCCTGTCTCACCGAAGATCTCTCCTCCGCTGGCGTACTCGGTCACCAGATAGATCATCCGCTCTGTCTCCATCACCTGCCAAACACACACAGACTCAGCCAATCACACTCAACCCAACACAAACCACAGACCAATCAGATGTGAGTGTGAGGGAGGGGGCGGGACCTGGTACAGACGGATGATGTGAGGGTGTCGCAGCATCTTCATGATCTGAACCTCCCGGAAGATCTTCTTCAGATTCTCATCGTCCAGCTGAGTCTTGTCCACGATCTTTATCGCAACCTGAGAGACGGAGCACAACAATATCAGCATAAACACTAATGTACTTCATTTGCATAAATACAGGCTGTTTACGGCTGCCAAGCAACATGATGATCAAAAAGCATCTATGAATGAATTCATGTTAAATTAAACTGATGTGCAGATACGTGTGTGTGTGTGTGTCAAATCAGATGGGTGGATTGTGTTTTATGTCTGAGAGACAGACAGTAAATCAGATGAAGAAGAAGCAGAGACAGCAGTGACTGTTCCAGTAACACTGACGCACAGCGTGTGTGTGTGTGTGTGTATTTTAAGCATGCACTTCTATTAATATCACTGGATCCGCTCCAGCTACAGTGATGCAATCAGACTCCAGCTGAACCTGTGCAGCCTGAACAACATCTGGACACACACTGACTCTCTGTCTCTCTCACATACACACACACACACAAAGATCATAGGACTGGAGAACAGCAAGTTCTTGCTCATGCAAATGGGTCCAAAATGAGGAAACCAGCAGCAGCAACACAAACATCACAGACACACAAAAACCATCTAATAGTGTGTGTGTGTGTGTGTGTGTGTGTGTGTGAGTGTGTGATTGTGTTAGAGTGTGTGTGAGTGTATTAGTGTGAGTGTGTGAGTGAGTGTGTGTGTGTCTGACAGTATGAATGCTGTTTATTTATCAACTGCATTATACACAATCACACTTCAACACACAATTACATCATTTATAAAACACACTGTACACATATTGTGAAAATATAAGGTTTTCTTCAAAACACAATTCTTTTATAATCATCACGCAGCGTTTTCACAGCATCAAACTGAAGGTATGTTTACACGACAGTTTTCAACTAAAAATGGAAAACTTAAGCATTTTGACCATTCATTTAAACAACAACGGGCTTTTTAAAACAGGTTTCAAAGTAGTCTCTCTTTACAAAAGCAACATCGACACCTACTGGCCTGGCGTGACTAATGTCACATTTGTAACGCGTTTTTGCACAGATCCGTGTGAATAGGGATTGTTTTGACAATTCTGTTGTCATCCAAAATTTTTCAAAAGCACAAAAGAAAACCCCAAAGCCCAAAGCATACTTCACGTTTTACGCGAATGCGAGGGACAGTGTACAGTACGCGTGACGCCAATTTCATCATGAGAACAGTACGTGCACCACCCGATTTTTGTAACCGTGTACGCGCAGGTCGCACGTTCACTGAAGTTATTTTGCAGTAATCAGTTTTTCCACAAGGTGGCAACACTATCCCAGGCCATTGTTTCACAGCAGAAAACAAAACTACGTTACGCGTTTGACTGTACACATACGCTAGCATACGCTTACGAAAACAAAGTATACTTTGGGCTTAAGAAACAACATGATCGCCTTATGATTTTTCACAACATCTACAAAATCAAATCATGTTGTGCGCTGACACAAAGACACCACTGAAGTGAAACCAAATAAAATAAAAAAAAGTAGTGGTTTGACCAAAAAAAAAAAAAAAAAAAAAAAAAAAAAGGAAAATGAAATATGGTCAGACAAGCAATTTTTGGAGCACTTGAGTGATCGGTAACACATCACAATGAGTTAGCATTAATTAATGCACTAACTAACAACAAGCAATACGTTTGTTACAGTATTTCCCAGTCTTTGTTAAAGTTAATAATAATACAACTTTTAATTGTTAGCTCATATCAGCTCAGCTCTATTAAATAACAGATTTTGGATTTGAATAATGCACTTGTAAATGTTGAAATTAGATTAACAAATGTTTCAGAAGTATTTTTCTTTATTAGTTCATGTTCAGTAAAAATTTACAAAAAGAAGTTTACCGTGCAGCGTTACTGACTGATCCAAGAATATTCCAGATCAGTTTCTCACATCACATTCAAAATGATGCGTTACTACAAAAGAGCAGCTCATGAGCGTTACACACACACACGCTCTATATGCAAACACACTTCATAAAACACAGAACTCAACTGATATCCTTACACTCACACTGATAACACACACACACACACACACACTCACTCACAAACTCTCACACACTCAAACTCTCTCACACACACACACACACTATCTGAGTGGACAGGACAGAGACAGAGAAAGGAAGCGCAGGAACGTGATTCTGCATGCAGCACACGGGGATTATTGGCATGGCAACCGTGTGTGTGTGTTTTGTGTTGTGCTGAGTAAGCGCCTGTTTCCTGCACACAGAACAGCAGAGAGAATCACACACACACACACACACTCGCTGGTGTGCACCGATGCATGTTTGCACCGCAGACGCTCTGCTCTGATGTCAGTGTGACAGCGCTAGCAGCCTCGACACACTCCACGCCTCAGAACATCCTGAGAACACAGGATCACACATCCTCAGAGCGCGCGCACACACACACACACACACACACACACACACGAGCCGCTATCAGCAGAAACACTGTCTCATCACCAACACCACACACTCATTCAGAATCACATCTGAAGAAACTCTGACAGCTTTATTTATTTCATGACAATTAAGCACATTTAACCCCAAACTTCATGACAGTCACATTTATTTATTTATTTTGTTAATGTACTATAGTAGTTAGTAGTTACTTTTTAAATTATATTTTAATTGTGAAATATTATACATAATGTTACTCTACTGTTCAAAAGTTTGGGCTCAGTAGATTTTTTTTGGAAGAAATTAATACTTTTATTCATCAAGCATGCATTAAACTGATCATTTATAATGTTACAAAAGATTTATTTTTCAAATAAATGCTGTTCTTTTGAACTTTCTATTCATCTGTGAATCCTGAAAAATAAAATGTATCACAGTGTCCACAAAAATATTGTGCAGCACAACTGTTTTCAACATTGATAATAATCATAAATGTTTCTTGAGCAGCAAATCAGCATATTAGAATGATTTCTGAAGATCGTGTGACACTGAAGACTGGAGTAATGATGCTGAAAATTCAGCTCCGCATCACAGAAATAAATTACATTTTAACATAGATTCACATAGAAAACAGCTGTTTTACACTGTAATAATATTTCACTATTTTTTTTACTGTATTTTCAATCTGCAGCTTTTGTGAGCAGAAGAGACTTCAGACATTAAATCTTCTGAACACAGTGTATTTACTGCACTGTCACGGAATAATTACTCCTGTCTAAGTGTAATGATGATCAGCGTTAGTAATCATGAGAATCACACAAACTCAGATGTAAATGTCTGGATGCATTACAGTAATCAGAATGAGATTTGATTTGCATTACGCTAATGAAATATTAGAGGAGAAAGTGCTTGACTGTCATAATTCCAACAATGCAAAAATATCATTTCATATTGTTTTTCCTTTCATTTGCGATGAAAAATAAGCTGCTCATGTTCATGTGAACAATGACAGAAAGTACTATAACTGACCGTCAAACACACACACACAGCACCTGTTCTCTGACATCAGCCTGGATTAAGACACTGACAGAGAGAGAGAGATTCCAGATGAGAGCAGGTCTCAGCATGTTAATTGGCTTACACAGCTGAGCGTCTGCACTCACACACGTCACTGCTGAACACACACACGTTTGTTTTTGTGAATTGTGGGGACATCCCATAGGCGTAATGGTTTTTATACTGTACAAACCGTATTTTCTATCACCCGACACCTAGACCTACCCCTTACAGGATACTTTCTGCATTTTTACTTTCTCAAAAAAACTCACTCTGTATGATTTATAAGCGTTCTGAAATATGGGGACATGTGAAAATGTCCTCATAAGTCACCTTCTCCTTGTAATACCTGTCACACCCATGTCATTATACAAATTTATCTCCTCATATGTCACAAACACACACACACACACACAGACCGATGGACGACTATCAGCTCAGAGTCTGAGACACACTGATGTTTCTCTGAAGACACACAAGCACCAATCACAGCTGGCCTCTGGATCATGTGACAGTCCTGTTCTGAACTGAGCGCAGGATCCGGCTCTAGCTGCTGATTCTTCACATTTCATCCATTCATTCATTCATTGTAATGTTCTGCCACAATTTGTTTATTTTTTTTTTAACTGAGGAATAACAACATTGGCAAATGTTACAATTAGACACGTCACCAATCCGCCAGTGCTAAGAGTTGACGTGTCGCTCTAACGCAGAACACATCGCTAGTGCTGATATTCACACAGAACGCGTTTGAGCTGAGAAACAGAAGATGTGGGAAAAACAAGATTAAGAGACACCAGCTGAGCTTCTTTAACTCCAGCGATGTGTTTTTAGACACTGATTCATGAGCGAGACGCTGCAAAAGACACTAGAAGAGACACAACGCTCAAACACATCCGTCAAACGCATATTTACATAGAAAAACAAAAATTACTACTGTATGCCTAATATTTGATGTTTGATGATGCTGACAGACTGAAAGCTGCTGTTACTGTTAATAATTGTTATTACTGCTGTTATACTTTTATATAGCCTAATTGTCGACTTTTGAGTTGACCTCTGAAACTGAATGTACGGACTAAGAAATACTGACATTGATTTTATGTGTCTCATTTTACATTATTTCTGAACATAAAGGATATGTTTAAGTGCAATATTTGCCTTCATATTTCATGCAGATTTTCTGCAAAGATATTTCACAAGTGAATCTGTTTTTTACGTTTACAGCATGTTAAACTTCATGTGTGAAGAACTTGGAATAGAACTTCCATTAACCAGATGGTTAACGAAGACAATGTTACTTGAATCAAGTAGTTACTGTCATTTTTTTTTAAAGGTGACAGATCATGAAAATTAAAAAAGTTTTTTGTGTGTGTGTGTTAAAGTGCTATAATCCCCAGTGCATCTACCGACCCAGAAAACAACCCTGTAATTTGTTTGGTAACCCTTTCTCTGCAAACTAGTGAAAAAGTCAAAGTCTCACCAAGTTCTATATTTAAAATCAACAAACAACAAATAAAATGCCTTTTTGTTTGCATAATCACTAAAACAATAACATACCAATGATGTCCAGATTTTAAATGACAACATGCCTGAGAACAGTTTATCTAATAATTAGAGATGCACTGACTTCAATTTTCTTGGCCGATTCCGATTTTCTTTCTAAGAACTATAATTGACAGCATATACAAACAAATTTCAATGCAAAAATTATTTACATAATATAAGAAATTATTAAACATTACTTAGGGCTGGACCAAATTATTCGATTATTAAACGGTTCTCAACTTGTCTGCCTGGCTGATCATCTGCACCAGGAACAGACGGTTCGCCGATGAAAGATGTTCGTGCTGACCTATAGCATGCATATATTTGATGAAAAATCTTCTATTATGAGCGCGCTTACCGCACATCTACATTTGAAATAACAAACTTAAAGGAAAACGCCACCGTTTTTCCATATTCCTATATGTTTTTCCCTTAATTTAGACGAGTTGATACGTACCTCTCCCGTCTCAGTGCGTGCACTTAATCGCTCTAGCACACGGCGCCACTATGCTAGCGTTTAGCTTAGCACCATTCATTCCTTAGGATCCAAACAGAGATGAATTTAGAAGCTAACAAACACTTTCATGTTTTCCCTATTTAAAGACGGTTACATGAGTAGTTACACGAGTAAGTATGGTGACACAAAATAAAACGGGGCGATTTTCTAAGCGGATAAAAAATGATAACTATAATGTATGGAGGAAGAGCACTTCTCTCTTCTCGCAGCACTTCGACCTCGGCGCAGTAATATTGGTTCTATTGATGTAAGTTAGAGGGAGAGGGGGAGTTTTCAGGAGTGATGATATTACTGCGCCGAGGTCGAAGTGCTGCGAGAAGAGAGAAGTGCTCTTCCTCCATACATTATAGTTATCATTTTTTATCCGCTTAGAAAATCGCCCCGTTTTATTTTGTGTCACCATACTTACTCGTGTAACTACTCATGTAACCGTCTTTAAATAGGGAAAACATGAAAGTGTTTGTTAGCTTCTAAATTCATCTCTGTTTGGATCCTAAGGAATGAATGGTGCTAAGCTAAATGCTAGCATAGTGGTGCCGCGCGCTAGAGCGATTAAGTGCACGCACTGAGACGACAGAGGTACGTATCAATTCGTCTAAATTAAGGGAAAAACATATTGGAATATGGAAAAACGGTGGCGTTTTCCTTTAAGCGTGCAAAAGACGCGACATGTGAACAGACCTTCTGCTATCACAAGACCGAATGCATGCGTTTTCTTTCTCAACTGTTTACATTTAGGCCACTCAAGACAAAACAAAAAGCCATGTTGACTTCATTTTGTGTGTATTTGGCCTTTAAGCTCAACAAACTACGGAAAATAACTCAATATGATACTCGTGAGCCAGCTTTATATGCATGCGCTTTGGATGTGACTGTGAGCGCACAGAAACCCACATCTGGAGCGCTCGAGTATCCAATGTCTTAAAACGTCTTAAAAGATGTGCAAATTATACATTTTTGTGACGATGCAACAATGACCCGATTAGGCAAGTGACAGTTCTGTCAGCTGTCCCGAGATGCGAGAGAAAGTCATGGATCAGCGTGCAGTATCTTGTAGTGCAGACGAGATGCGCCGATGTGAAGCCGCTTTGAGAGAGTGAAAGAGAGAAGACGCGGTACAGCTGAATCACTCACACTGTTTTCAAATGACTGATTTAATCTGATATTTTGTGTGGATTTATTTACTCATCTAACCTACATGCTATATTCAATACATGTTTGCAGGAATTTCCCTCATTATGCGATATACACACAAATTCAGGACCTGATTAAATAACTCTATTATACAGAGATTTGTGAAATAAAATTCCATGACTTTTACAAAACTTTTCCAGGCCTGGAAATTGCTGTTTTAAAATTTCATAGCTTTTCCAGGTTATAATTAAAGCAACTGATGCACGCTTTCAATCACTAGAGATTGGTCCTCTCCCTCCTCTAATCACATGCCGGATCCGTCACCCCGCTTTATTCCGGGACCTCACAATTTACAAATTAAGCACTGGGCTACCTTATTAAAAGTATTGCTCTTAACAAACCTGTGTGTTTTGTATCACTAGTGCAGTGTCTGTTCCCGGAGCATATAAGCCCTGCCCGCGTGAGGCTTGCGCTGTTCTGTTTATTAAAGGTTTATTAATTCTGAACGTGTCGCGTGCCCATATTGCACCAAAATGTGACACTACTCTCCCTTGGGTCCGCAGCAACACACCCGCCACGCCTGAAGTCAATTGGATGAACGGTTCTCGACATAATAAAAATGCAAACAGACAGAGATTCCTGTCTTTATTAGAGAGAAGAATATGTTCAGCCCCCTCCCTCCGAAGCTTCGGTGTTGATTACTAACGAAACTTCGAAGCTCAAAAAATGGTATTCGGACCAGCCCTAATTACAATTCCCCCAATCTGGACTAAGTTACAGATTTTCTAATCACTTAATTTTAACTTCTTGTTTATTGAAATACTATTATGAAATACTACATTGTATAAAATCAGTGTCACATTGCAATCGTGTTGATATTGATATGCGGGGAAACATCATGGCCGTATAATGTTCCTTATCTAAATCATATTTTGTAAATATCTCTTTTTTTTCTACTGCAGTATGCATCTATAAATTTCTGTGAGTTACTCTGTGTGTGCTGTCTCTCTCAAACACTCACTCAGGCTGTGCACGACATAAATACATTATCAGTCGCCGTTTACATTGAATGCCTGCGCCGCTGGCAATAAAAGGATCGGCTCGGAATCAGCTAGACGTGAGACTGACCGGCCGGTCATGCGAAAAATCAGCCGATTCCAATCACTGACCGGTCAATCGGTGCATCTCTACTAATAACATGAACGAAATGATCAAATAAAGCTTAAAAAAGTTTCATAAAATGTTAAAACTCACATTTCAGCCTTTACATAAAGAAAAAGTTTAAGTCAAAATGATAATTGATTAATAAATGATTATATGCATTTCATCTGCTCCATAAATAACTCTAGATAGCTTATCTGAATTGTTTAAATGTGTAGAATCCACATAAGCTTGTTTGTCATCAATCAGTCAAAGTTTACAGCAGGGCACACACATCCGGTCTGTGTTTATTCCAGACAGAAACCGCACACAGACTGAATGTGAATGTAAGTCTGTGTAAATCCACTCTCTGACAGCAGGTGGCGCTGATGGAGCAGCAGAATTACAGATGTTTCCTCCGTGAACAAAGCAGCATTACAATTAAAACACTGTTTTATTAGGTATTACATAAAGCGAAGATCAAAACAAAATGCCAATGATTCTTTTCTGATGGCAGTGTGAAAAACAAAAACAAAAAAAAAAAATCAAAGTTGAAAAAACTTAAAAGTTTAAGGCAACCAGCTTCAGGAGATTGCATCTCAACTTGTTTTTGTATGAGATTTTTGAGTTCTCAACTTTTTGTTGTATAACCTGAAAACGACAAGTTCAGAAAACTCAAAAATCTCCTGAAGCTGGTTGCCTTAAACTTTTATGTTTTCTCAACTTTTGAATTTTACAGTGTTCTGGATAGTATTTATTTATCCTGAGTTGTTCAAATCGTGGTAATCAAATACGGTTTTAATGATAATTAAAATATGAAACAGTAATACTAGCCATTGGGAATTTTATCATGATTTATCATCAAACTGGTAATCGCTCCATCCCTACTGTACAACGCCACAACAATTCACATCAAAACCTGAACCTGTTAACCTGTCAAACAGCACCTGATTACTGGACTAAGTTATCTTTCGTGTCTGGTTGCGCTAATACTGCAAAAAACACACAAGGTTTACACATAAACACAGTTGGTTATGTCTGAAGTGAAAGTACAAACGGATGCGTGTCTGTATATTAGATAGATGTGAGCAGGTCTTAAAGTGACAGCAGACTAATAGCAATAAACATACTGCTGCTTGTCATTAAAGGGACAGTTCACCCAAAAATTACAATTCTGTCATCATTTACCCACTCTCATGTTGTCCCAAACATGTATTGATTCATTTCTTGTGCTGAAAACAAAAGAAGATATTTTGAAGAATGTGGGTAACCAAACATTTGCTGGTCCCCTCTGTTTTGTAACCCACATTCTTCAAAATATCTTCTTTTGTTCAACAGAAGAAAGAAGCTCATTCAGATTTAAAACAGCTTGAGAGTGAGAAAATGATGACAGAATATATATATATTTTCATTTTTTGGTGATCGGTCCCTTTAATGTTAATAAAACAACAAAACACAGAGAAAAATCAGCCACTGCTCTTGACTGAAAAACTTTAATACAGATGCTTTAATATGAATCAATGTATAATTTACACAGTACAGTGTATATAGCATTTTATTTTTATATTTGTCCATTCAGTTTCTTGAATGCTACTGCTAAATACACCTACTGTACCTGAATAATAAAGCACTGTTTGTTTTATTTGTACAGGCTATTATGTGTATTTGTAATATGTATCTTTGTTCTTAATTTTTAATAACAAAGATAAAATAATGACAAATATTTTATCTTCTCCCTCTTTGGCCTAAATGACTTCCATTCTTTTTTATTTTATATTTTGTTACCTTGTAAGGCTGTTTTTAAAATAGGGAAATTAGTTTGACTGTACTGCTCAGACAACTTGCAAAATAGTAAAACCAACATAACAAAGAATCGTGATAAAATTGTGAATCGTTATAATGTTACAAAAGATTTCTATTTCAAATAAATGCTGTTCTTTTGAACTTTCTATTCATCTGTGAATCCTGAAAAATAAAATGCATCACAGTTTCCACAAAAATATTGTGCAGCACAACTGTTTTCAACATTGCTAATAATCAGAAATGTTTCTTGAGCAGCAAATCAGCATATTAGAATGATTTCTGAAGGATCATGTGACACTGAAGACTGGAGTAATGATGCTGAAAATTCAGCTTTGATCACAGAAATAAATTTCAGTTTAACAGATATTCACATTAAAAGAAATAGCCAAGAGTTATGAATTGTGTCATAATCATGCAGCTCTGCTTCAAATTAAAATCTTTTATGCATCTCATAGATGAACGTGTGACAATCAAATGCAACTCTTCATATTTCATATTCACACTCGTCTGCGATTTAACAGAACATTCATTACTCACAATATATCACAGCTCTGTTCCAGTGCAGACTGAAACCACGGCGTACGAGAGAATATCCAGTGCTCACACACACACACACACACACACACACACACACAGTACAGTGATATGATCCAGTGAAACACAGTGTGTGTGTGTGTGTGTGTGTGTGTGTGAGATCAAAGAAAGTGATCTGTGTGAATGCCAAAATATGAATATTTACATCATCGTCAGGCGGAGAAACCCATCTCTGAGTGTTTCATCCATAGACACACACACACACACAAACACACACACACAAACACAGAACTCAACACGCTCAGGTTTTCAGAGGACACTGATATCTGGAGATCAGTGTGGCTGATATTACATAACGCTATTGTTGAGATGATGGGAAGATATTACGCACAATATTAACTCTAAACCTGTGTGTGTGTCCACTGACATCAGCAGATTTTACAACCACACACTGCTAATCAAACACACCGTTACCAGCTGATGCCAACAACCCCAAACCAGTCTGTTTCTCACATTCGCACGCATGCATTCAGCGGCGCTCCTGATCGTGTGACGCGGTGTTATCGGCTCAAGTGTGTGTGTTTTACGCTGAGCATCATGAGGAGCACAAGCCCTGCGCTGACGTTCAGCTCCGTCACCGGCCGATCAGAGCAGCTAAGATGAGTTAAACCTGGAGGAATCCTGACGCTGTCCTGCAGTGATCCGGGACAAACCAGGACACACACACACACTCACTCACACACACACACTCACTCTCACACACACTCACTCTCACACACACACTCACTCTCCCACACACACACACACAAACAAACACATACACACTCACGTCACTCCAGCAAATGACAGATCTGAACCCAAACACACACAGAATATCCAGCATGAGTGGAGCACACACTGCCCACATGACACCTACACTGTACAAACACACACACACACACACACACACACACACGAACAAAGATCAGCACTAAACACAC
>CM077252.1:542299-567299 GCA_039654775.1 Spinibarbus caldwelli
TGTGTGAGAGAGAGTGTAAGTGTGTGTGTGTGTGTGTGTGTGTGTGAGAGAGAGAGAGTGTAAGTGTGTGTGTGTGTGTGTGTGTGTGAGAGTGTAAGCATGTGTATGTGTGTGTGTGTGTGTGTGTGTGTGAGAGTGTGAGAGAGAGTGTAAGTGTGTGTGTGTGTGTGAGAGAGAGAGAGTGTAAGTGTGTGTGTCTGTGTGTGTGAGAGTGTAAGTGTGTGTGTGTGAGAGAGAGAGTGTAAGTGTGTGTGTGTCTGTGTGTGAGAGTGCAAGTGTAAGTATGTGTGTGTGTCTGTGTGTGTGAGAGTGTAAGTGTGTGTGAGAGTGTGAGTGTGTGTGTGTGTGTGTGAGAGAGAGAGAGAGTGTAAGTGTGTGTGTGTGTGTGAGAGAGAGTGTAAGTGTGTGTGTGTGTGTCTATGTGTGTGAGAGTGTAAGTGTAACTATGGGTGTGTGTGTGTCTGAGAGTGTAAGTGTGAGAGTGTAAGTGTGTGTGTGTGAGAGAGAGTGTAAGTGTGTGTGTGTGTGTGAGAGAGAGAGAGTGTAAGTGTGTGTGTGTGTGTGTGTGTGTGTCTGTGTGTGTGAGTGTAAATGTGTGTGTGTCTGTTTGTGTCTGTGTGTGAGATTGTAAGTGTGTGTGTGTCTGTGTGTGAGAGAGTCTGTGTGTGTAAGTGTGTGTGTGTGTGTGTGAGAGAGAGTGTGTGTACGAGTGCGTCTGTGTGTGTGTGTGTCTGTGTGAGAGAGTGTATGTGTGAGAGAGAGTATAAGTGTGTATGTGTGTGTGTGTGAGAGAGAGAAAGAGTGTAAGTGTGTGTGTGTGTGTGTGTGTGTGTGAGTGTAAGTAAGTGTGTGTGTGTATGTGTCTATGTGTGTGAGAGTGTATGTGTGTGTGTGTGTGTGTGTTTGTGAGAGTGTAAGTGTGTGTGTGTGTCTGTGTAGATTCATCACTTAACCATCCAGTTGTTTAAAACATTCCAAAAATATACTTTTTATTAAAATCACTGGACTATAAAAGCTTAACAAGATGTTTCGGTGTCATCAGTTGTAGAACAGGAAGTAACTCTGGCAAATATATCCTCAAAAGTCACATGATCAACAGACCTATAGAGGTCATATGACTACTAGATGAAACACCTGCCAGAGTAGATGGTGTTACAGCTCGTGATGGTGTCCCTCCTCCGCTCCGTCACCTATAGTCGCAGTACATGGAGGAAGTGGAAAGAAAAGCTTTGGCCACGTATAGTGGGGAGGTTCCAAGCCACTGGTTCAGATATGTGGAAGATACATGGGTGAAGATTAAGAGAAGGGAGATTTGATTTCTTCACGGAGTACATTATTTCAGTGGATACAAATATTAAGTTCACCAAAGAGGAGATGTTGGACAACAAACTTCCTTTCTTGGATTGTGCTATAAGAGTGGGGGAAGACAGGAGATTACCAGTGGAAGTGTACCGTAAACCCACTCATACGGACCAGTATCTTCTGTTTGATTCACACCACCCATTAGAACAAAAATTGGGTGTGATTCGCACCTCGCAACATCGAGCAGAGAGTATACTCACATTTCCAGAGGCCAGAGAACAAGAGAATAATCACATCAAACAAGCTTTAAAAAAATGTGGTTACCCAAACTGGACATTTATTAAAACTCATACAAAATGAAAAAGGGAGGTGAAACAGTTAGAACAAAGGAGACATAAAAACCATGTTGTTATCCCTTATGTGGCTGGAGTATCTGAGAAATTCAAAAGGGTTTTCTCCAAGCATAAGATTCCTGTGTATTTCAAACCAATGACTACTTTGAGACAACGTTTGGTCCATCCTAAGGACCGGATTCCCAAACATCAAAGAAGTAATGTTGTATATGCTGTTAAGTGTAGTGAGGAGTGTGAGGATTTATACATAGGAGAAACAAAACAGCCACTTTATCGACGCATGGCTCAGCATAGACGTGCAAATTCTTCTGGGCAGGATTCTGCGGTCTTCTTGCATCTACAACAAAAGAAACACAGTTTCCACGACCATGAGGTGAGAATTCTGGATAGAGAAGAGAGGTGGTTTGAAAGAGGCGTAAAGGAAGCGATTCAAGTGGAGCGTCCCTCTTTGAATAGGGGGGGGGGGGGGGGGGGGGTTTGAGACATCATCTGTCCCTCGCCTGTGATGCTGTGCTGGAAACAGTGCCACGACGCTGCAAGGAGAGATTGGGGTGCTCCGTCTGGAGCGGAGGAGGGACACCATCACGAGCTGTAACACCATCTACTCTGGCAGGTGTTTCATCTAGTAGTCATATGACCTCTATAGGTCTGTTGATCATGTGACTTTTGAGGATATATTTGCCAGAGTTACTTCCTGTTTTACAACTGATGAAGGTGTTTGGCTAGACACCGAAATGTCTTGTTAAGCTTTTATAGTCCAGTGATTTTAATAAAAAGTATATTTTTGGTAAGTGTGTGTGTGTGTGTGTGTGTGAGAGAGAGAGAGAGAGTGAGTGTACGTGTGTGTGTGAGAGAGAGTGTATGTGTGTGTGTGAGAGTGTAAGTGTGTGTGTCTGTGTGTGTGAGAGTGTAAGTGTGTGTGTACTTGTTTTTATTACTTTGTGAGGTCCAAAGGACAGTTTGACTTCATGGGGTCCTTAAATCAGACATTTACATTTATGCATTTAGCAGACGCACTCATTAGTACCTCAGCAGGCTCAGTTTCTGGATGTCAGCGCTAAGTTCGTCCAATCAGACGGAAGCATCTGAAAACATGACGTATGACTTCCTGCATCTGACAACGGCTGGATATCAAACCCTCAGCAAACCTCTGCACGACCTTCTGCTGCAGACACTGGAGGAAACCACAGCTGCTAAATAGACTTCTGCCAGTGCACCACACACACACACACACACACACACACACACACACACACAGTATACATGTGCAGTTTGTGTACATACAGCTTCTCAACAGAATCAAGCTCTTTCTCCTCTCAGTCTGAATCAATGGCATGATTGTTTTACACATAATGTTGCCAAAGCAGCAATACAAATATATTTCCTCCTTCTCCAAATGTTCTTACTGTAACATTTGTAAACATATACATATCATTGTCTGTTAAAAACTCTTTATCATAAAATATTAAATAAAAGCTTTTAAATGTGAGAACTGTATTTGCGGTTAGTATCAGATTCATATGAAATCACTGCTTTTATTTTAGTGTAAACACGTGCCTAAATGAGCGTCAGTTTCAGCTCAGCAGTAAACAAACGACGTCAGAGCGACCGGTCACGTGTCAATCTGTGCTGCGATTGGCTGTTCAACAGTGTAGCTCCGCCCTCAGGGAATCCAGCGCAACTGCGTCATATTTAACTAAACGGAAAATATTGTTTGTTGAGTAAATGTTGAATAATAAGCTCTGTATATAATAAGCTCTCTATATGGTGTTCTTTGTGTAAATCAGTGAATGCTGTTCGCGCGTGTTTACGCGGCGTCACGTGACGCGTGCGCGATGACGTCACGCCCTGTCAGTATCAACACAACAGCGCGAGAGCGAGCGGACCGGAACCGACACGACCGAACCGGATCGCGTTTCATCCGTTTAACGGCGGACTGTGTGTTCTGGTGAGCGCTGTTGTGTGTTAGAATGTGTTTGTACCGGATCCCGCGCATTAACGCCAAATAAAACGAGCTTAACGCGAGACACGGTCAGTCTAACGTTCACCGACAGAACCATTGTGTTTATGTGCTGATTACACTCTATATACTGAGTGTGTGTGTGTGTGTGTGTGTGTGTGTGTGTGTGATTATGACATTATAGATATACGTGTGTGATCTACATATATATATATATATATATATATATATATATATATATATATATGTGTGTGTGTGTGTGTGTGTGTGTGTGTGTGTGTGTGTGTGTGTAATTATGACATTATAGATATACGTGTGTGATCTACATATATATATATATATATATATATATATGTGTGTGTGTGTGTGTGTGTGTGTGTGTGTGTGTGTGTGTGTGTGTCTATGCACGCTTGTGTGATGTGAGTGTGGTGGTTAGTGTAGAACTGTAAATACAGCCACTCTTAATACAATTCTACCATGTTTTTACTATAGTAAATGTACATGGTTCTTATGGCCTGTGGTGAAAATGCTGTAGATTAATATTTCATTAATTTATTAGAAAAAAATCAGTTGTATTCATTTATTGTAATTATTATAATTACAAATGTTTAGATCATGTTATTGACAACAGAAATCGGTTAATTTTTATAAACTATAGAGTCACTGATCGAACTCTGGTCATGAGTTTAACTGGAATATTGAGATTTTTTTTAATAGTTTTTGAAAGAAGTCTCTTCTGCACATCAAGGCTGCATTTATTTGATTTGACAGTAATATTGTGAAATATTATTATATTTTCAAAGAAAATTTTGATTACATTTTGAAATCTAAATGAGTCCCAAAGATTTCTGTTTCACATACTTTAGAATTTTTTATTGATCAGAGAATCCTGAAAAAAGATATAATGATTTACACAGAAATATTAAGCAGCATAAATAGGTTTTATCATTGATAATAATAAATACTAGCATCAATAGATGAGTGCCAATAATAACTGAATATCAAATCAGCATATTAGAATGATTTCTGAAGGATCATGTGACACTGAAGCCTGGAGTAATGATGCTGAAAATACAGCTTTGATCACAGAAATAAATTACAGTTTAACAGATATTCACATAGAAAACAACTGTTTTAAATTACAATAATATTTCACAGGTTTATTGTATTTTTGATCAAATAAATGCAGGCTTTAAGAGACTTCTTTCAGAAGCACAGAACTATGGTAGCTCTTGGCAGCTCTGGGCGGTGGAGTGTGTTCAGGTGGAGTATGGTAAGTATGCAGTGAGTGTTTGCTGGTTCAGACTCACTCCGCTGGTGTTCTGCTTCAGTTCTCAGGCTGATGACGGATCCAGGATGCTGGGGTTCTGCTGCGGTTCCGTCCGGTTCTGTCTGGTCCTGCTGGTCCTGATGCTGGAGGCGTCTGGTGCTAATGTGGTCATCCAGAGAGACGCTCAGTTCGACGTGACGTATGACGACACGGTCACCAGCGACAACCAGACCATCTACTCCTACAACCACACCGTCTCCAGAAACAAGGCACGAGTCCATCACAACACTGACCGCTGTACTAACATCTGAGGTGCTCACACTAACTCACTCTCTCTCTGTGTGTGTGTGTGTCTCTCAGACGGAGGGTGTGCGTGTGTCCGTGGAGCTGCTGTCGGAGAGCACTCAGAGTCCGGTTCTGTTCGTGGTCCGGCAGAAGCAGGCCGTTCTGTCCTTCCAGGTTCCCCTCATCCTCAGAGGCCTGTGAGTACATCCCATAATAACCTGATCAAAGTGAGTGTGAGATGCTCAAATGTGTGTTTGACTTCATCAGTCTCCAAAAATAACAACAAAAAATCTAAATATGAGGTAAAGTATTATTATGGACTATGGTAAATTAAAAACATGAACTAGTGTTAAATTAAATTAGAAATGAATACATATCCAAAGCAACTTACAAATGAGGAACAAAAGCAATTTGTCAAGGAGCCATCAGTATTCATAATATACAATGTCAGTGTACATTGTTTAATACAGTTCACTACATAATAATTATATATAATCAACATACATATATATATATGTGTGTGTGTGTATATGTGAAATATTGCTGGAGTCAGATGATAATCAGGTGTCAGAGTTAATTTGGACTCCGATATGATGATTTGTTCAATCATGTGTGAACTTTGGTCTTTCAGTTCCTCGTGAACTTCTGTTTTTGCATAAGCAGCACAAATGAAGCAATAAACTCATTTGTTTAGTTCTCACACTGTATTTTTTAAAGTGACAGTTCACCCAAAATGAAAATTATGTCATCATTTACTCCCCATCATGTCGTTCCAAACCCGTAAGACCTCCATTCATCTTCAGAACACAAATGAAGATATTTTTGATGAAATGTGAGAGCTCTCTGACCCTCCATAGACAGCAACACAACTGAAATGTTCCCAGGTCCAGAAACATAGTAAGAGTACGTCATCAGTGGCTCAACCGAATTTTACAATCGTTGTTTTTGTTTTCTTTGCACACAAAAAGTATTCTCATAGCTTCGCAAAATTGCAGTTGGGCCACTGATGTCACATGGACTGTTTTACCTGTTTTTCTCATCAAAAATATCTTCATTTGTGTTCTGAAGATGAACAAAGGTCTTATGGGTTTGGAACGATACGAGGGTGAGTAATTAATGACAGAATTGTAATTTTGGGGTGAACTATCCCCTTAATAGTTTTTTTAAGAGAAGCCCTGTATGAGGATGTGAATGAGGGTTTTCTCTCTGCAGGTATCAGAGGAAGTACCAGTACACACAGGTGGGCCGTACGCTGTGTCAGCCGCCCACCAAAGCCGTGGCAGAGACGCAGTTCTTCTACGTGGACGTGTCGACGCTGTCCAGCGCTGGGGTCCACTATCAGCTGCGCGTCAGTCGCGTGGACAGCTTCACGCTGCAGTGAGTCACTGAGCAGAGTTCAGGAGCAATCAGCTGATGTCCACACTCCCTGCGCTTTAATCTGATCCAGACTAGGGCTGCACGATACTGGAAAACACTCACATTGCCATATTTCGTTTTTCTGCGATTATATATTGCGATATGAAAAAAAATAACCAGATGACTTGTTAATGATTGGGGTGATTTTGTAGGTGGGTAAATCAGCATAGAAAATAAACAATTTACAAACATAAATATAATAGAACAAAGATACAAATGAAATAAACAGTGCCTTATATTCTTCAGGTAAGTCTAACAGTATTCAGGGACAGAAATTGAATAATCAAATGTAAAATAACACTGCATAGTCTTCACTGTATAAATTAAATCTAAAACATCTGTGTTAAAGCTACAAAAGTGATTTTTCTCTGTTTTGTTTGATTAACATTCAAGACACAGAAAGGCTCGGGAACATTAAACTGCTGTGAATATACTGTTACACATCCGTTTTCTTTCTCAATGGTTTACCTTCACCTGAGCCATATGCAGCTGTGTTTACTTGCAGAGACATGCATTTTGACATGATTTTGTGCATATGTGTCATTTCAGGAACAAATAGACGTGGAAGTGAACATAATTCATGTGCATCTGGATGGCTCTCACGGTGTCTACACCAGACGACAAAATACCGTAGAACCCATTATAATCAGTGATGCTGTCTACACTGGATGCTGCGCGACAGACAAATCCCCGACAGTCAACTGATGCCACGTTCTGTTTATGACTGACACAAAGTTCAAATGATGTGCAAAAGTCGCTTTGTTGTGTCTGGTGTAGACACGGTGTCTGTGTGTGAACAAAGAAAACAATCAGTATAAATATAACCATCAGTATACTAAACATCACAGATGCGCACATCGCGATATCGATGCTGAAACAATATATGGTGCAGCCCTAATCCAGAGCTGTTCAGTCTCACTGTTTTCTTAGTGCACTGCTGTAAACCCGTGGCCTGAAGCTTTTTAGTGTCCTGTTTGCATCAGAAGGGCGTGTGCTCTGATCTTCAGGAATGTCATGCTTCTCTTTTCTCTTCACAGGACAGACAAGAAATTCAGCTTCAATGCGACGCCATCCCAACCACAGGTTCACACACACACACACACACACACACACTCATTCAGTCACGGGGGCTGGTGTTTTCTTCATGGGTTTAGGTGGTTTATCTCCTCAGATTCACAGAACTGATTTCAGATCAGATGAGTGTCAGAAACGCTGCAGAGCTGATCTCAGAGCAGTCAGTGAATCATCTGGCACTGATGAACATCCTCTGATCTCAGTCCTGCAGCGTCACACACTCACTGCTGGAGGAGTTTACAGCCAAACAGGTGTGTGTGAGTGTGTGTGTGAGAGCAAACAGGTGTGTGTTTGACATCCTGCTTCTGAAGGATCTGAGTAACAGATACAGCTGAAGTGAAGCTGGAGGCCTGTTCATGGAATCATCATCGTGTTGTGTGTAGTTTACTATAATGACAGAAGAATCATGATAAATGTGAATGCAGGGCCTGACACAGCAGCTGCAGATACATACTACTTACAGGCACCGTTCACCCAAATCTGTGAGAAATTTTGTTTTATTTTTAATTGAAAAAAAGGAAAACTGTATTGCTAGAAAACACAGACATTCTTCTAAATGTCTTCTTTTGTGTTCCACTGAAGAAAGAAAGGTTGATGACAGGATGATCATTTTTTGGGGTGAACTATTGGTTTGAACTTGAGGTAATCACAGGATAGCTGAACTATGATTTCAGGGCAGATTTTGACCAGCAGGGGTCGCTGTCACCCTCAGAACATTATCATAATGTCAACCACTCAGATTCATTTCAAAAGCACCAGCATTGTCAAGAAACAGCTTTAGACAACAGTTTGTTTCAGTACATCGTGACACCACCTCGCTGTGCCATTAAATTTGCTGATGTGAGTGAATTTATCAAAATGACCCACATTACTTCAGATCAGTGTCACGTTTGATCATCTGACCCAAATATGCTGAAGATCTGGGACAGGTTTTGGATGAGTTTGAAGAAAAGTATTTTTGACCAATTCAATCTTGAATATGAATAATGTGGGTTATTTCAGATGTCTCACACACACACACACACACAAACGTCTACTTATCTCTATAAATGTGGGCATTGCCTAGACTTATAGCTAATAGCTAATTATCATGGCTATAGCTATAATAATAATTATAATATAATAATAATAATAATAATAATTAACTAATATATTAGCTAATTATAAACACTGAATTAACCAATACACTAAACCTAAAAGAAAACATTCTGCATTTTTTCCATTTTAAAGCACTTCATTTACTTCTATTTTTATAGATTTTTCTTTTTTTTTTTCTTTTCTTTTTTTTTTACAAATGAGGACATCTCCAAAAGGAGGTTTTGTCAGGTTTAGCTCACTTCTTGCCCCCAAAATATAGATTTATACACACAAAGAGATCTCATGCAATGATGGAGTAAGTGTAATGACTTTGTGTGTGTGTGTGCAGTTCTTTAAGTACGTGTTTCCGGATGGTGTGGACACAGTGATTGTGAAGGTGAACTCACAGAAGAACTTCCCCTGCTCAGTCATGTCAGTACAGGACATCCAGGTGAGAAACACACACACACACACACACACACACACACACACACACACACACACATATCAGAGTCAGTCAGATGTGCATACGGTGATATCTGTCTGTCTGTCTCTCTTGGTCTGTCTAGTGTCCAGTTTATGATCTGGATAATAATGTGGCGTTTATTGGAATGTATCAGACTATGACCACCACAGCCGCCATCACAGTGCAGGTAACACACACACACTGCTCATCACAAGAGCTTTCCACTGATGTAAACGTTTTTAAACTAAGCTAATGACATTTTATGTCGTCTAACCATCACTGAAACTGTTTTTCATGTAATATTGTAGTCAGGCATTGAGGTCATGTGACTAAAATGTTTGCCGCTTTTTAACTAAAATGTTTACAGTGGCTTTTATCTCGCATTCAGTGTCTATTTACATTTTTAATTAAACACGGTTGAAATATGTTTATGTATGTGTTTGATTGACGGGGACAGGCGCACCAGCACCCAGAATCAGTGCACTGCTGTTATTATTATTATTGTGTGAGGATATGTGTTCTGTGTGTTTCAGAGGAAGGATTTCCCCAGTAACAGTTTCTATGTGGTGGTGGTGGTGAAGACTGAAGACGAGGCGTGCGGAGGACCGCTGAGATTCTACCCGCTCTTACCTGGTTTGTGCAGACTATCAGAGCATAGTGTTACTCTACTGCAGCCAATCAGAGCACAGTGTTACTCTACTGCAGCCAGTCAGAGCACAGTGTTACTCTACTGCAGCCAGTCAGAGCACAGTGTTACTCTACTGCAGCCAGTCAGAGCACAGTGTTACTCTACTGCAGCCAATCAGAGCACAGTGTTACTCTACTGCAGCCAGCCAGAGCACAGTCTTACTCTACTGCAGCCAGTCAGAGCACAGTGTTACTCTACTGCAGCCAGTCAGAGCACAGTGTTACTCTACTGCAGCCAATCAGAGCACAGTGTTACTCTACTGCAGCCAGCCAGAGCACAGTCTTACTCTACTGCAGCCAATCAGAGCACAGTGTTACTGTACTGTATCCAGTCAGAGCACAGTGTTACTCTACTGCAGCCAATCAGAGCACAGTGTTACTCTACTGCAGCCAGCCAGAGCACAGTGTTACTCTACTGCAGCCAGTCAGAGCACAGTGTTACTCTACTGCAGCCAGCCAGAGCACAGTGTTACTCTACTGCAGCCAATTAGAGCACAGTGTTACTCTACTGCAGCCAATCAGAGCACAGTGTTACTCTACTGCAGCCAGCCAGAGCACAGTGTTACTCTACTGCAGCCAGCCAGAGCACAGTGTTACTCTACTGCAGCCAATCAGAGCACAGTGTTACTCTACTGCAGCCAGCCAGAGCACAGTGTTACTCTACTGCAGCCAGCCAGAGCACAGTGTTACTCTACTGCAGCCAATCAGAGCACAGTGTTACTGTACTGTATCCAGTCAGAGCACAGAGCACAATGTTACTCTACTGCAGCCAATCAGAGCACAGTGTTACTCTACTGCAGCCAGCCAGAGCACAGTGTTACTCTACTGCAGCCAATCAGAGCACAGTGTTACTGTACTGTATCCAGTCAGAGCACAGAGCACAATGTTACTCTACTGCAGCCAATCAGAGCACAATGTTACTCTACTGCAGCCAATCAGAGCACAATGTTACTCTACTGCAGCCAGTCAGAGCACAGTGTTACTCTACTGCAGCCAATCAGAGCACAGTGTTACTCTACTGCAGCCAATCAGAGCACAGTGTTACTCTACTGCAGCCAGTCAGAGCACAGTGTTACTCTACTGCAGCCAATCAGAGCACAGTGTTACTCTACTGCAGCCAGTCAGAGCACAGTGTTACTCTACTGTAGCCAATCAGAGCACAGTGTTACTCTACTGCAGCCAGTCAGAGCACAGTGTTACTCTACTGCAGCCAATCAGAGCACAGTGTTACTGTACTGTATCCAGTCAGAGCACAGAGCACAATGTTACTCTACTGCAGCCAGTCAGAGCACAGTGTTACTCTACTGCAGCCAGTCAGAGCACAGTGTTACTCTACTGCAGCCAGCCAGAGCACAGTGTTACTCTACTGCAGCCAGTCAGAGCACAGTGTTACTCTACTGCAGCCAATCAGAGCACAGTGTTACTCTACTGCAGCCAGTCAGAGCACAGTGTTACTCTACTGCAGCCAATCAGAGCACAGTGTTACTCTACTGCAGCCAGTCAGAGCACAGTGTTACTGTACTGCAGCCAGTCAGAGCACAGTGTTACTGTACTGTATCCAGTCAGAGCACAGAGCACAATGTTACTCTACTGCAGCCAGTCAGAGCACAGTGTTACTCTACTGCAGCCAGTCAGAGCACAGTGTTACTCTACTGCAGCCAGTCAGAGCACAGTGTTACTCTACTGCAGCCAATCAGAGTGTTACTCTACTGCAGCCAGCCAGAGCACAGTGTTACTCTACTGCAGCCAATCAGAGCAGTGTTACTCTACTGCAGCCAGTCAGAGCACAGTGTTACTCTACTGCAGCCAGCCAGAGCACAGTGTTACTCTACTGCAGCCAATCAGAGCACAGTGTTACTGTACCGCAGCCAATCAGAATCCATGTTTGATGTGATTGTGTGTGTTTCCTCAGATGAGCTGCTGGACGCTGGGAATCGCAGTAAAACTCTGGATGTGATTGTTTCTCCTGCCATTAACTGTGAGGAGCACACTACACATTCACTCAGTCGTTCATTCATTCATCTGTCCATCAGTTCATTGGCTCATTCTGTCTGTTCTCTAGCGGAGGTGTATGTGATGGGAATGCTCTTCTGCCTGGGGATCTTCCTGTCCTTCTATCTGCTAACGTTTCTCGTGGCGTGTTTGGAGAATAAGAGGTATGGACACTGTGTTTGAAGTGATTATGACACAGATGCTGCTCTGAGCCTGAAACATGATGCCAGCAACACTGAATAAATCCAGTAATCAATGGTTTTCATGGTGACGTGTGACAATTAAATGACAGCCAATCACATTCTGTCTTTCCCAGGATGAACAGAAAGAGGGAGGGGCTTCTGAATGTCGACACCTCACCTGCTGAGACAGGTAATCAAACACACACATCTGTAGGAGTGTTAGCTGTAATCTATTAATTAATCCGGATCACAGAATTATTAATGTCTTTAATGTAATGAGTGACTTTATTAAAGTGTTTATTCTTTTATTTTATTTTCGGCATCTTTGTGTGTTTAGCGTCTCTCTTGGGTAAGATCTGTGTGTGATTTATTTGCATGCTGTCTCTCAAGAGTGAGTGAGTGTGAGTGTGAGTGTGTGTGTGTGTGTGCAAGATACGACACTTCCTGCTTTCATTTGCTCACAAACTCTCTCTCTTTACGGGAACTTCCTGTGCACATCTGTAGTTGTGACATCACTGCTGTAAACTAACCCAGCACTAATACACTCCTGTTTAGAAGTGAATAGTAACATCTTTTAATGTCAGTTTTGGGCATGACGGCCTCATTTACACACAGGAGTGACTCTGCTGAATGATCGAGTGATCTCTGTAGAAAGAAACATGAATGCCAGCAGTGTTTAAAATATTAAAAACTATTATACAAGTTGATTAGATCAGTTCTGTGTGGATTTCGTGTAAAAGTGGCGTCACTCCTGTAAGTAACTGAACTGTGTGTGATATTCAGTACTGAAGATTTAGATGGAGTTACACATACACACACACACACACACACACTCATGAGCATCTATCTAACGCACAGTGTGTGTTTCAGGAAAGGCTCCAGTGTCTCCATATGAATACGGTTCATTTGGTAAGTTTATGAAAGTTTTCACTCAGATTGATTCTTTCTGTATCAGATGTGTTTTAATCAGTCTGTCTGTTTCTCTAGCTGATAACGGCAGCACATTGAGCTCTGAAGCTGTTACTGACAGTTTGGTATCATCCGATGGGAACTACGGATACATGGGTACACACACACACACACACACACACACAGAATATATTCATGTTCATGTTGCCAGTTCACTGCCCTCTCATTGGCTGTCTGATGTGCTTTCTGATTGGTTTGTTTTTACCACTTAGGATCGGAGACATTTAAACGGCGAATAATCGCAGCACATCATGTAGCCATCCGCATTGGTGACATGCCCACTTTATAAATCAGCCAATCAGCACCTCCATATGAAATCCCACCCAATCCAAAATCAGAATCCCACAAATATTGATCTGATGTCCTGAAAAGCATTGGAAATGATTTGGGCTGCCCTCGACTAAAGATTTTTCTGGTCGACTAGTAGTCGTTCATTTGAAGCATTAGTCGACTAATCGCACATTTATTATTAAACCATTTAAATCACAATAAGCCTTTATGCATGTTTCATGTGGATTACATAATCTGAGAATATCTGTTTTCCATTTGAACTGGTTAATTTTGAAAGTAGACATTTTGCTCTCTGTATTTTTAATGTCTGTAAGGCAAAGATATACACGGAGTTTCGTGCTGAAGTTCACAGAGACAGCGATGGCAGAAAGCGCATCCTGTTGCTTTCATTATTTTACAAAAGCACAATGTTTTGCTGTTATTGTGGGTGCACAAATAAACGTAATAACACTAATAAAGGTAGAGTCTTTACAGATTTGAAAGATGTGTTACTCTTATCTGAATGAGCAAAAATGAGGGAGTATTTTAAGTGAGCGGCACCTCCATTTGTCCTGCAGTGAGCTACTGTTCATCTTCACACGCCACACAGACACTGAATAGTGCACATTTCTCTAGGTTAGCATTAGATTGAGCAGCCATGCAAAAGTTGCTGCAACTTACATATTTCAGATGATAAGCCATGTTTGAGGTCGATGATAGACGAGCATTTGGATGTCCTGTTCAATGTATTACCACATAGACCAGCCGTTAATGATCTGTGTGACTTTGCAGATGTGGATTTTTATTAATTTTTTTCTGCGATTAATAAAATTTTGGTTGACCAAGCCTCTTCTCATTGACTTACGGTTAGTCGACTATTAGGGGGCAGCCCTAGAAATGATAATTTCTCTAATTGTATTTGTCTATTAAATGCATAAATGCAAAGGAATAAATCAGGTGCCCTATTTGCAAAAAGATTTTGCATGGAAAGTCTGATGAATGATGTAATGAATGATGTCAGCGTCTATTTCAGGAATTCATTCAGTGATCCATCCATAATGGCGATATAAATCTGAAATCTGCTGTGAAATCAGTGTTGTTTTTTCTGTGTTCTAGAGCGTTCCTTAGAGAGCGTTGGCCGCAGTCGACAAGAGTCTCTGAGTTCAGTAGAAGAGGACGATTACGACACGCTGGCCGACATCGACTCGGACAAAAACATCGTCCGTACGAAGGTGCTCAATCTACCGAAAACACACAACTATAACTGTGTGTGTGTTTATTTACTGTGATCTCTGTCTTTCACAGAAGTTCCTGTGCGTCTCTGATCTCGCTCGTAAAGACAAACGCATCCTCAGCAAGAAATACCAGATCTACTTCTGGTGAGTCTCAAACATACGGGTCAGGACAGGAAATGTGTGTGTGTGTGTGTTTTCTACCTCCAGTGATTGCGGTGTGTGTGTGTTTTCACTGCAGGAACATCGCTACGATCGCAGTGTTTTACGCTCTTCCTGTCATTCAGCTGGTTATCACCTATCAGACGGTATGAAATCTCTGTTTGTGTCTCATGCCATGTCTTGACTGGACTTCTTGATGACTATTATCCTGTATTTTCTGACAGGTTGTAAACGTCACAGGAAACCAAGACATTTGCTATTATAACTTCCTGTGTGCACACCCTCTTGGAGCACTAAGGTAGGTGTGTGTGTGTGTGTATGTGCATTCTTCAGACATTCATACAAAACTACCAAATTTTGCTATAAATTTGGTTGCAACATATAATCATTACTGTTTTACTGTACATTTGTGACCCTGGAGCACAAAAGCAGTCATAAGTAGCACAGGTATATTTGTAGCAATAGCCAACAATACATTGTATGGGTCAAAATTATCCTTTTTTCTTTTATGCCAAAAATCATTAGAATATGAAGTAAAGATCATGTTCCATGAAGATATTTTGTAAATTTCCTACCGTAAATACATCAAAACTTAATTTTTGATTAGTAATATGCATTGCTAAGAACTTCATTTGGACAACTTTAAAGGCGATTTTCTCAATATTTAGATTTTTTGCACCCTCAGATTCCAGATTTTCAAATATTGTCCTATCCTAACAAACCATACATCAATGGAAAGATTATTTATTCAGCTTTCATATGATGCATAAATCTCAATTTCAAAAATTGACCCTTGACTGGTTTTGTGGTCCAAGGTCACATTTCTGCTATATGGACATCACCCTTACATATTTTTAATCAACTTTAAATTTCTGTGAAGCTGCTTTGCAAGGATTTGTATAGTGCAAAGCGCAATACAAATAAACATGAATTGAATTTTGGAGGTAATTAGTGGATAATAACAGCATAAAGTCTGTTCTCATCAAGGACAAGGTAAATGTGAGTGTTGTGATGTTTTCAGCTCCTTCAATAACATCCTGAGTAACCTGGGTTATGTGCTGCTGGGGCTGCTCTTCCTGCTCATCGTCCTACAGAGGGACATACTTCATAACCGCGCGCTCGAGCGCAACGACAGCACAGCGCTGGTGAGACACACAAACACAAGGGTCATATCCACTCGGACTTTCTGCAGCACTTCAGATACGTGTTCTGATCAGCTGTTTGTCTTTCAGGAGTGTGGCATTCCTAAGCACTTCGGCCTGTATTACGCCATGGGCACTGCGCTGATGATGGAGGGGCTACTCAGCGCCTGCTACCACGTCTGTCCAAACTATACCAACTTCCAGTTCGGTGAGTGTGATGAAGCTCATGTACCAAAGGCTAGACTAGAGCTGCACCATTAATCATTAAAAGATTGCCATCTCGATTCAAACACCTACGCAATCTCATTTCTCAATGACATCGATTCGCCTGTGTCTATTAAACCTTTTGAGAGAATCATACCGGAACATTCAGATCTGCGTTCGCGCTGGACATGTTTAGGTAACAAACGGCGTCGTATCAACTACACAGTATTATTTCTGTCTTACAGTCATTCATATTATCACAGAAATGCTGGGATGAAAGTTTATAGTTCGGATAGGGGTGTGCGATATTGACAAAAATAATATCTCGATATTTTCTGGGATTTTATCGATAGTGATAATTATACAATATTTTGCTGACTACTATGGACAGCTGACTCCTAAATTTTTCGATATTCTTCATATTCTGTGTGGTGGTTAGTTCACACTGGTGGAAATTAATCTTTTCCAATAAGTTTAATCTGATTTATACCTTTTAATGGGCATTTTTACCTTTTATTAAGCCTATTTTTATTTTTTTATTTTTTTATTATTTTTTTAAAGTTGAGCTTCATCTTTTTAGTCAAATTCTTACATTTAATCGGTGAATTAGAATAATAAGACATTTGGGCTGTTACCAAGCAAATGAAATCAGTATCAACAATTCATCTTTGCAATGCAGAGGAAACACAGAAGCTGCGTCTGAAGTGGCATTTAGATGTAGGCCTATACTATTTACTGCAGAACATGACTGCATTTAACCTGCAATTACAAATGCATAAATAATGTTTTGATGTATTAAACATAAAACATTGAATACTGTTATTCGAAATTATCTGAATAATAAAAAGATACTTTAAATGTGAAATTAAAACCGCCAGCAGGTGGCAGCAAGTCACTGTTAATAAGTGAGTCATTGCGATTGAACCGAATCATTTAAACGGTTGATTCATTCAGGAACGAAACACCGTCATGTTGCACAGAGACGCAAAACAGCGCTGTGACTGTGTTTGGAACTATTTTTGTTGTCGAAATAGAGCAAAAACAGGCAATATGGTGTCTAAAATGTAAGTCTGTTAATTAATTTGTTGTTTTTTGAACTGTTGTAAACAATCAATATTACATTTGTAATCATGCTCATTTTTGGAAAAAAAACGGCACTCTCTGTGTGATATTGATTAACTATATGCAATGATATAAATATATACATTTTCTGTCCCCATATCTTGAATTTTGCGATCATTCTAAATGCATTTTATTAGACTGAATCATGCAGTGAAAGAACACACTTTAAATGTGCACAAGTCTAGACTTCACGTAATGTACACATGCGCTCTTGTTTTTTGCAAAATACTCGATAATGTCAAATCGCACATTGTTAAAACAACAATTACGATATTATCGCAGACGATATATATCGCACACCCGTAAGTTCGGATATAAACACTGATGCCTATGGCGTAGCGATCAAAAGTAATTAACGTTTGTGTTGATTACATTGTTTCTCCACTAGGTGGCAACAAGTGACTTGTAAAAAATGGATTTGTCATTGAATCATTCATTCAAGAGATTTGTTCAAAAACACTGATTCATCCAGTAATGAAACAAGTGAAGTAATTATGAGTGAGTCATTGAATCATACATTCAAACCACTTTTTCATAATTTTAATATTAAAAATTGGTGTATTAAATATATTATATTTTAAATACATATATATTAAAACGTTCAATAATTCATTCAAATCAATTAAACACTTTTAAATAGACTGCAGAAATTAATATTTTGTCACATTATTTTGTTTAGTTCAGAATCGTGGGAGAATCGTGATCTGTATTTGAGGCAAAAAAATTGTGATTCTCAATTTATCCAGAATCATGCAGCTCTAGGAAAGGCATTGATTCGGTTCTGCACTGCTGCTGTGATTCATCTGATTTCACAAACTGGGGTTATAGGGAAGTGCAGGTGTTTTGTGACGTACATCTGAGTGTAATGCATTATTGAAAAAGAATAAATGTAGAGCGGGACTGTGTTCTGTGTATCGGTTGTTGATTGGATGCGGCAGTGTGGGCGTGTCTCTCAGATGAGTGTGAGCTTGTGGGGCGGAGTTTATAAGACTAAATGTTTGTAGTGCTTATGTCACCAGAGAGAAGATCCGGTTATGACATTTAGATTAAACATTACAAAGAAAAACAAATGTTAAAAAAAAATTAAACATGCATGGATATATTTGTTCCTAATGCATTTAGAAAATAGACAGGGTGGATTTTCATTTCATGCTGACTTTAACTTAAAATCTCTGGGTGACTTCAAGTGTTTTAGCTCAAAGGGGTGTTTGGCTGATAATAAAGTTTGGGAATCGCTGATCTTGTTTATCTTGTATGTTTGTGTGTTTCAGACACGTCGTTCATGTATATGATTGCTGGACTGTGTATGTTGAAGCTGTATCAGAAGAGACACCCGGACATCAACGCCAGTGCGTACTCCGCTTACGCCTGTCTGGCTGCCGTCATATTCTTCTCTGTGCTAGGAGTGGTGAGAGCTTACACACACACACACACACACACACACATGCCTTTTATATTCAAGTGTATGATCTCATAAATCAGCCAAATCATGTTTATATTTCAGTCTAGTGATGCAGGTTTTTATTAGGGTTGGTTTAGGGGTCAACAGCTAGTTAGGAGACAGAAACTATCATTAACCTGGTAGAAAAACCATGAATGTTTCTGAGATGAGTCTAACCTGTGTGTGTGTGTGTGTGTGTAGGTGTTTGGTAAGGGTAACACAGCGTTCTGGATCATTTTCTCTGTCATACACATACTGGCCACACTGCTGCTGAGCACACAGCTCTACTACATGGGCCGCTGGAGACTCAGTGAGTTACACACACACACACACAGACATACTCTCTCTCTTACACACACACATTTACACATATGCAAACACACACACTCTCAACACTCATTCATACACATACACACACACACACACTCACTCACTCACACACACACACACACACACTCTCTCTTACACACAAACACACATAATCAAACACTCAAACAAACACACACACACATGCAAACACACACACTCAACACTCACTCTCTCTCACACACACACACACACACACACACACACACACACACACACTCTCTCTCTCTTACACACAAACACAAACACACACACACACTCTTTCTCTTACACTAGAGTGGCTATATGTGCCATTTATATGGGACACGTCCTTGCCAGGATTTTTATATTGCCTAAAACATCCAAAGTAGTTTCACCAATAACATGCAGGTATTAATTGTACATAATCGATCAATCGTGGCGCACGAGAAGGTGAGATCTACAGAGAGCAATCAAAGCGATGCAAATACATGCATGTGTTTGTTTGTTCATTCGACTTGAAGTGTCGCTGCGCACCGATCATTGTATGACGCCAAAGTACCGCGAGAGCGATTCGAAAGCACAAGGAGCCGTCTGCTCTGCTCTCTATAGCTCTCGTGAATGTCGTACAACAATTGATCTGCACAGTGCAAATAGCCAAAACCTGGATATTTTAGGCAATATAGAAATTCTGGCAAGGACACGTCCCGTAAAAATGGCCCGTATGGTCACCCTATCTTACACACACAGTCACACACATAAATGCTCATTTACACACATACAAACACACACACTCAACACGTCTGACATATTCAGCAGGAGAAGCTGATGCTGTGTGTGTGTGTGTGTGTGTGTGTGTTTCAGACTCGGGGATCTTGCGCAGGATTTTGCATGTGATCTACACAGACTGTATTCGGCAGTGCAGTGGACCCATGTACATTGTGAGTACACACAAACACACATGCAGCTGTCGCAGTGAATCCCTCTGATGTGTGTGTCTGATGTGTGTGTGTGTGTGTAGGATCGGATGGTTCTGCTGGTGATGGGAAACATTGTGAACTGGTCACTGTGAGTAACACTGATCAACATCATCTCACATCTCTCTCAGTCACGATGCGAGCACACGCGTGACCCCTGTGTGTGTGTGTGTGTGTGTGTGTGTGTTTTCAGGGCGGCATACGGCCTCATCAAACGACCCAATGACTTCGCTTCGTACCTGCTGGCCATCGCTATCTGTAACCTGCTGCTCTACTTCGCCTTTTACATCATAATGAAGGTGCTGCTCTCTTTATGACATCATCATCTACTTCCTGTGGTCCTGACGTCTCACCGCAGGGTTCTTCAGGTCCGGCCCTGACTGACGGTGGCCCTCGAGGGCCGGATCTGAAGAACTGTCCTGTGGTTTCTGTGAGAGGAGCGTGTGCTCCGGTGATTGAGTTGAGTTTTAGTCTCGTTCAGATGTGTTTATTTGTGAATGAACTGTTGTGTGTGCAGCTGCGCAGCGGCGAGCGGATCAAGTGTCTGGCTCTGGTGTGTATTCTCTTCACCGCTGTGGTCTGGGGTTTCGCTCTGTTCTTCTTCTTTCAGGGTCTCAGTACATGGCAGGTGGGTCACACACACACTTTACCCCTTTTTGTCCTTGAATTTTATTTGTTATATGTATACTACCATTCAAAAAGTTTAGGGTCAGTAAGATTTTTTTTTTTAATTAATATTTGTATTTTTTTATTTTTTATTTTTAAGGATGCATTAAATTGAGTTGAGCAAAAGTGCCAGTAAAGACATTTAAAATGTGACAAAAGATTTCTATTTCAATTTTTTTTTTTTTTTTTTTTTTTTACTGTCTATTCATCTGTGAATCCTGAAAAATAAAATGCATCACGGTTTGCACAAAAATATTGGGCAGCACGACTGTTTTCAACACTGATAATAATCAGAAATGTTTCTTGAGCAGCAAATCAGTATATTAGAATGATTTCTGAAGGATCATGTGACACTGAAGACTGGAGTAATGATGCTGAAAATTCAGCTGCACATCACAGAAATAAATTAGAGTTTAACAGATATTCACATAGAAAGCTGCTGTTTGAAATTGTAATAATATTTAACCATTCATATTTAACAATTTTTAACAAAACATGATCAAATAAATGCAGCCTTAGTGAACAGAATAAAATTCTTTCAAAAAGATTTTCAAAAAATCTTACTGACCCCAAACTTCTGAATAGTCATGTATTTAAATACCTTCTGAGCGTTACATCAATCCCAGCTCATGATGCTTCTAGTCTAATCATTTAAATTATTTTAGTCAAGTTTCTATTTATAATAAAGTTGGATGCTTATTTACCCATTTTACTGAAGTTTAGCATTAAAGTGTTTATTTACATTTACATTTAGTCATTTAGCAGACGCTTTTATCCAAAGCGACTTACAAATGAGGACAATAGAAGCAATCAATTGTAGTATTAAAACAACTAAAACTGATCCAAAACTAAAAGCTAAACCTTTATAAATACTATATAAACACACATAAAAAAAAAAAAAAATTAATTAAAAAGACAAATGCATACAACAAAATTTCTAAACTTAACATTTAAATGAAAACAAAATAAAGCTACAAACTCAAAATATTAAGAGAACAAAAGGAATGAGTGTAATAATGATTCTAACATAAAACTAAGCCAAACACCAAAAACAACTACGTGTATGTACACACACACACACACACACACACACACACACACATACACACACACACACATCCATAAATTCAGTATATATATTATTTCATTTCCATTTAGTTTGATGAAGTACAGAAATAACTCAAACTAAATAAAAGTAAAACTTAATAAATAACCTATACAGAATAAAAAAAAAAAAACTAATAAAATGACAAACATTAAAACAACTTTAGCTAAAATTAAAATAGATAACATATACAAATCAAACTATATTAGTTTAACAGTAATCCTAAAAAATAACTCTGAGCCAAACACACATGCTAAAAAAAACAAAACAACTTACACATAGTAAGAAATGGTTATACAAAACTGAAACAGAAGTGAAACAAGTAATAGGAAAGAAGATAAATAAAAAGCGATACTTATCCCTGTCCGGTGGAGTCGCACGGTAGAGTCGATGGTCTTTACACACTTTGGTCTTCACACGACGAGGGCTTCACACGACCGCTGCCGCGGTATAATAACCTTTTTTATACCGTTTAACAAATCACTAATTGAATTCAGCTGGACACACTTTCCTGTTAATCACAATAAATGGCCACGCAAGCGCAGACACTAACAAGGTACGACATACAGTATGAGACCAAACTTAATTTCAGCACGTCTCGTTATTATTTGCATTCAGTGTTCGACTCCTTACCTGCCAAAAGCTGAAAAATGGAAAACAATTACCAGCTGTAAAATCACTGGCATTATTTGGTTAATTTATTTACTGGGCTATTAATAATGGAGTTTTAGCTTCTTACATTGTAATTTAAAGCTAGCTTCAGGCTGCTCTTCAAATAAAAGTAAGTATAACATTCATAGTTGCAGTGTCAGATGCTGATTGGTCAATCCAGTGTTCCAGTGATGTAAAACACTTGCGGTGGTGTTATAGGGAATATAGTCACTGCGCTGAGTGTCGTGACCCTTAAGTCGTCACTGTATTCACAAGCTCAGGATCCACTGGTTTAATAAAGTCATTGAGCAGCGGGTCAGTAACTGTGTTACCTAGGGCTGTGCAATTAATCAAAATACAGTTTTCGATTTAAATTTCCGCCTACAATAATCGAGATAAAACGATTATTGTGCCCCCTTTCTTGTGGTACACTTTCGCTCCTCCATAAAAGCCCAATTTCACGTGCAAATCAGTAAAATCAAGTAACATGACTTGCAAAATGAGATGTGCTTGATTTGTTAAAGTTGATTAGATTTATTCAAGTTTTTAAAAGCACAAAAAAAGAACTTGCGCTGTTCCTCGAGAGGGTTACAGTGTATGTGCTCAGAGACGGAGAACACGGAAAGTCATCTTTTAGCTCAAAGTGCGCGCCTAAACGGTCAAAAACATGCAAAAATGTGTCAAAATGTGGCGCTTAGTGATTATTCACGTAAACCCTTGTCGGTTATGTAATAAGTGAACGTAAACCATTGAGAATGAAAATACATGTGAAACAGTAAATTGGATCTGTGCGGCTCTTAAAGTGACAGCAGCCTAATATTCCTGCTGCTTAATATTAATCAAACAACAAAAGACAAAGACAAAATCACTCTCTGCTCTTGACTGAACTACTTTTGTAGCTTTAATAAGTAACAAATGAACAGGGTTGCTGCAGGATTTTTAAGCTCAAATTTAATACTTTTTAAGACCTTTTTTAAGACCTGCACAAAAAAAAATTAATACCATATGAGTGGGGTAGGGCAATATCTATGGTAAACTATTAAACTGTAAAATGACTGTAAAAAGCATGATTTACAGTTCAGAAACTGTTTATCATAAAGTTTTATAAAATGATACACTTCACATTTCAGCCTTTAAACCATTTTTAAGATAATGGATGAGATAATGGTCAAAAGTATTAATTATATTATTTTTAAAAATTATTATATTAATTATTATTAAAATAACATACAAACATTTTACTGTTTAGATTTTTATAATGAATTATCATCTTATCGATCCACCAGTTCACATTTACAGCTTTTATTGCGTGTTTGCAGGGTAAAAACATGGGTCGATTTTCACATTGGTCTGAACAAAAACAACCCAATGATCCGGAGGCTGCAGTTCTAGGACCCTATTTTTTCGGACAGTGCCATCTAGCCAGTTCTATTCCAACAGAGGAGACCTGTTTCAAACATCAAACAAACACATGCAAACACTAGATCTATGGAAACTATTCATTTTTTTTATCATTCCAACATATTTTTAATGTAAGAGCTGGCGTGAACTTGAGTGTTTGAGGGGGTATCAGCAATCTCCATTTAGCCTATTTAGCTGTGCAAAACAGTTCATCGTGCTGCTGGATGTTGTAAATTAGTATTTGTATTCAAATTATTTTACATTTATTAAAGTACTAATTAGGGATGCACCGAATATTCGGCCACCGAAAATTTTCGGCCGAAAATGGCTCAAAAGTGCATTTTCGGTTTTCGGCCGAAAGACTTATCACCGAAACAATACGGCCGAAATGTTGTGATGACGCAAACAGAAACCGCGACCTGCACATGCTTGTCTGAAGCAACATGTCTGCGGTGTGGACGTATTTCAGTATATCTGAGAAAGACCCACGGACAGCGATTTGCAAAACATGTAATGCCGAAATTTCAAGAGGGGGTGCATCTGCAAAGACTTTCTCCACGTCGGGTTTAATTTATCACCTGAAATCCAAACATTCCTATTGCTACGCTGAATATGAGAGGAACGCGGCACAGAAAAGGAAAACGCCTCCGAGCACGCCCACTCCGCCAGTAGGCCTGTACATTATTATTTAATGTACACATGAGTGGGGTCAAGTTAAACATTTTAGTTTGAATTCTATTTTATACTGTGCATTGTTGCAATGTGCTAAATAAATATTTGCATAATTTGTTATTGATTTATTCTTTGAAACTTTAATATTAATTTATGCAATTGCAATGCCTTGATTTTAGTAAAGTTAGTACACAGTCATAGCCATAAATGCAATGGTACTAATAATTGGCATAATTTCTTTCGGTTTTCGGGCCTTGGTTTCCTCTTTCTCAGTTTTCGGTTTCGGCCAAGAATTTTCATTTCGGTGCATCCCTAGTACTAATAATCACACTAATTTGTACCGCAATTGTTTTACCGTTTACTGCACTTTAAGTGTGTCACACATCAGGCGTGAAGCGCTGTGGCTAATGAACTGAAGTCTCACACAGACACAAGTCTTTCTTTCCAAGAAAGTGAATTTAAAACCTGAATATATATAGAATATATTGAAATAAATTAAGTTAAATATTTCAAGAGGGTTACCAACGTTTTGATCACGTGACCCATTCATAATCATGCTAAATAATCGTGATTATGATTTTTGTCGTAATCGAGCAGC
>CM077252.1:574799-587299 GCA_039654775.1 Spinibarbus caldwelli
ACACACACACACGCACTCTCACACACACACACTCGCACACACACACACACTCACTCACACTCTCTCACACACACACACACACACACACTCGCACTCTCACACTCTCACACACTCAGTCACTCGCACTCTCACTCTCTCTCACACACACACACACTAGGAATGGAGCGATTACCGGTTTGACGATGAATCATGATAAAATTCCCCACGGTTAGTATTACCGTTTCATATTTCAATTATCATTAAAACTGTATTCAATTACCGCAATTTGAACAACTCATAATAAATAAATATACGGTCCAGCATAAAGTACAGTTTTAAGTAGCAGTCTCACATGTGCACAGCACACAGAGTAGTTTCGTTTTGAGTGAAAATAAGGCGGAAAAGCTGGGAGGTTTTAAAAGAGTGCTGAGGGAATTATACACATGAATATATGAATGCATTAATTAAATGAATGTACCTCTGAAGGTTCTTCATAAACGATTCGATGGCATTTTGTTTTCATCTTTGCTCCATGTAATACCTAATGGAAGTGTTCTTAATCACAATGCTGCTTTGTCCACGGAGTTTACGGGAAACAGCTGTAATTCAGATTTTCCATCAGCACCACCTGCTGACAGTGAGTGGATATACAGAGACTTATATTTACATTCAGCCTGTGTCTGTCTGGCCAAAAGCAGACCGAATTTGCATGCCCCACTGTAAATTTTGACAGGTTGATGAAAAACAAGCTTATGTGGATTCTACACATTTAAGCAATACAGATAAGTTATCTAGAATTATTTTTGGAGCAGATAAAATACATATAATCATTTATTAATCAATTATCATTTTGACTTAACCCTTTTCTTTATTTAAAGAATGAAATGTGAGGTTTACCTTTTTATGAAACTTTTTCAAAGCTTTATTTGAACATTTACATTAGATATTTGAACATGCTATTAAACTGTTGCCAGTCAAGTTGTCATTTAAAATCCGAACATCATTGGTAATGTTATTGTTTTAGTCATTATGCAAACAAAAAACATTTTATTTGTTGTTTGTTGATTTTTAATAAAACTTGGTGAAGTGATTTATGTGTCGGTACTTTTTTTAATATCTCCAGCTCATTTTAACAATACCGTGATAATACTGATAACCGTGATAATTTTGGTCACTATAATCGTGATAAGAAATTTTCATACTGTTACATCCCTAACACACACTCACACACACTCACTCACTCGCACTCTCTCTCACACACACACACACACGCACTCTCACACACACATACACACTCACACTCACTCACTCTCACTCTCTCACACACACTCTCACTATCTCTCACTCTCACACACACACTCTCACACTCACTCGCACTCTCACACACAATCCCACTCTCACTCTCTCACACACACTCACATACACGCAATCTCACACACACACACACACACACACACAGTCTCACACACACACACACATTCTCACACAAACACTCACTCACTCACACGCTCTCTCACACATACACACACACCTGCTGCAAGTTGTGATAGAGCTGCTGCTGTGTTGAGCTCCCAGGCGTGGGGTCCTTCAGACTACTGTGAGCCACCCGCAGCGCTGCCTGTCTATCAAACATGTGAGCGCTCTGCCGCTCCAGAAACTGACGAGCCCTGAAGAGAGACACGCTCTCATTCCACATGTACTGCCTCACGCTGAGAGAGAGAGAAGAACACACAATAACACACACTCCAAACCCTGCTCCAACTGAGCCATCTCTGAAGGCGCAAAGCACCGTTTCACATTCACAGAACTCATCACAATGCATTCTGGGATTGCCAGCTGCTTCTACCCCTGATTCACACACACACACTCACACTTACTCGTCTACGCTGGTGTCGCTGGTGTCTGACCGCAGCAGTGGAGCCTCCAGATCCTGCAAACGCAGACCGTTCTCTGTCTTTCTCTTGCTCTTCTTCTGCTCATCCTCTGCTCCGTCCTGCTGCTGTTCTTGCTCCGCTCTGCTCCTCTGCTCCAGTTCACTGTGCACACACACACTTACTTGTTTATACTAATTTGTGGGATCCACCTGTCCTCAAAAAATGGTAAAAACAGAAACATACTAAGACAACATCTTAAAAATGATAATAAAAATGTTTAATAGAATGTTAAGTGAAAGTCGTGGCGTATTGTCAAGTACGGTGACCCATGCTCGAAATTGGTGCTCTGCATTTAACCCATCCAAGTGCACACACACAGCAGTGAATAGTGAACAAACGCGCACACACACACCGTGAACACACACCCGGAGCAGTGGGCAGCCATTGCTCCAGCGCCCGGGGAGCAATTGGGGGTTCGGTGCCTTGCTCAAGGGCACCTCAGTCATGGTATCGAAGGCAGAGAGAGTGCTGTTCATTCACAATCCCCACCTTCAATTCCTGCCGGTGTGAGAATCGAACCGGCAACTTTCAGGTTACAAGCCCAACTCCCTAACCATTAGGCCACGACTTCCCCTAAAACTCACTATAGTATGGACCTAACCTACACAAACCCTAAACCTACCAATCACAGAAACCTAACTTCATTTTAACATTTTTATTTATACAATAATGTTTAAAACATTTGTATATAAGAATGTTAGATATAAGAATGTTAAAACATTCTTATATATAAATCTATTCTGTGATGGGTAGGTTTAGGTTTGGACGATCGCATATTTATTCATCTTATAGTTTTAAATAAAAGATCATGTCTTTGTGGGGTCCTTATTTTACTATCTTTGTGCGGTCTTTTGGTCCTCACTAAGTAGTAAAAACAAGTACACACACACATGCGCGGCTGGTTACAGGTGGGTCTGCGGCCGTGTATGTGTGTGTATGAGTGAGTGTGTAAGAGTGTGAGTGTGTGTGTGCGCGTGTACTTGTTTATACTACATTGTGGGGACCAAATGTCCACACAAGGATAGTAAAACCTGAATTTTTTGACATTTTGGGGAGCGGCCTGTGGTCCCCACGAGGGAAAAAAATATTAAAAATAGTAAATGATGTTTATCTGAAAGTGTAAGAATGCAAACAGGTTTTCTGTAAGAGGTAGGTTTAGGGTTAGGGTTGAGTTAGGCGATAGAAAATACTGAAACAAACGTGTGTGTGTGTGTGTGTGTGTGTGGTGATGATGAGTGTCACCTGACTCTGGAGGTCAGCTGCTCACAGCGCTCCTGCAGAAGTGTGACTCTGGCCTCCAGCTGCTGTCGCTCCTCCATCATCCTACTGTTCTCCTCTCTCTGTCGCTCTCGCTCCTGTCTCTCTCTCTGCAGATCTGCTCTCATCCGCTGCAGCTCCTCACGCAGATCATCCCGCTCCTTCAGCAGCTGCGGGAGAGACTGTGCACACACACACAGAGAAAGAGAGAGAGGGTCGTCATATATTCTGACTGTATCAGATATCTCTGTCACACACACACACCTGTAATCCTCTATGAACGTCCTCCTCTTCCTCACACAGCTGCTGTCTCCTCTTCCTCAGATCTGATGCCTGATGATGATCAATAAACACCACTGTTAGTATCGTGGTAAAACTGCAATAAAACAATTAATCTGAAGTAAATGAGAAACTACAACTAAACTAATCAACAACTCATGTAAAAAACAAAAAAAAAACTACAACCAAACAATCCTTGAAAGTGATGAGATAAAAACTAAAATAATAACCAAAACCAGTGGAACTGAATAGCATATAATCATTAGAATGAATTAAAATAGAAGCGCACAGAGTTTTGTACCTTTGACTGAAGTTCAGCCTCCTGAGTTTGAAGTTCTTTGGTTTGTATCTCCAGCTTCTCCATCCACTCCTGTAGAGCTGACTCCTACACACATACACACACACACACACACACACACACGCACGCACATACACTATATTACATTCCAGTGACAAGCAATCTGTCTGTCTGTGCGAGGTCACAGCCAATCAGAAGAGCGTGTGGGCGGAGTCTGTAAGCACTGTCTGGATGAGTACATGATCAAATTAATACAAATTAAACCATTTAAGATGATTAAAAATACATTCTCTGATACAGTCTTTATCATGGGTGCACGTTTACAGTTTGGATGTGCTCATTTTCTTTCTTCTTCAGATCCGAGGTGAATGACCATGAACACACTCGCTGACAGTGTGCTGAGTATGTGTGTGTGTGTGTGTTGTTCTGACCTTCTGCAAGTGTGTCCTGCGCTTCTCCTCCAGCTGTGTGTCCAGTGTGTGCTGTAGTTTGTGTAGTTGTGTTGTGTGTTTAGAGATCACAGCGTCTCTCTCCTTCTGAAGAGAATCCAGCAGACACTCCCGCTCCCTGCTCTCCTGCACACACACAATCAGATTCAGTAAATCAGACGAACAAACAGTCTGACATAGTGAGTGTGTGTGTGTGTGTGTGTGTGTGTGTGTGTGTGTGTGTGTGTGTGTACTGGTATATATGGTTTATGAGGACACAAATGTGTATAATGACATGGGTACTACAACGTAAACATGGTTTATGAGGACACTTCCTGTGTCCCCGTAAAACAAAAGGCTTAAAAAACATACTAAACAGTGTTTTATGAAATTCAAAAATTGCCAGTAGTTTCCTGTAAGGGGTATGTTTAGGGGTAGGTTTAGGGTTAGGGGATAGAAAATATTGTTTGGTCAGTATAAAAGTAATAGAAGTCTATGGAAAGTTCCCACAATTCACAGAAACAAACTTATATATATGTGTGTGTGTGTGTGTGTGTGTGTTGTACCTGCTCCAGGTGTGTCTCTCTCAGGTTCTGTAGCTCCTGTTGATGTTCCTCCTTCAGTTGTTCTAGTTTCCTCCTGTGATCTCTCTCAACTTCCTCCCGGACTTCCTGCAGCACAGCTGTGAGCTAAACACACACGAACACACACTCCAGTCAGGGCTGCACAATATCAGAAATAAAATTTCAATATGGCTTTTATGAAAATGCAATTATGAACTGGCAAAGGCTGTGATTTAATTCAACCATTGTCAGCGCTGTGTGTTTCAGAGTGAAGCGTGTCTCTGTGTTCATTTATACTCTGAGTTTGAGTCGCTTTAACATTCATTTGGAAACACAACACGTCAACCTTCTTCACAAATGTGTAATTAGAAGCGTTTATCAACAATAGAGCAGCTTTAAGGCTCTGTGAGGTTTTCCATCAGAATAAAAGTTGGATGGCTTCTGAAAATAAAAACATTTGAAAATGAAGACATTAAGACTATAAATAGAAATTTTGCAGTTTTACTGTAAAACAAAATAACCTAACCCCTAAATTAGTCAATTATTATTTTTCTTAAAATACTTATTTTGTATTTTTCAGTGAAATATTGCAACAGTAATAGTAATTTCTTATTTTGTTTAATATCTTTATTTAGTGGTAATAGTAATAATAATAAAAATATGTGTGTGTGTGTGTTGTACCTCTCTCTGGTACTCTGCTAAAGGCTGTTCTGGTCGTGTGCTCCTCAAATCCTTTTGTGTGTTACTCAGTTTAGCCTGACAAACACAACAGAGTTAAACAAACGCGCACACACACTCTTACATATATACTTACTGCTCTCTCTCTCTCTCACACACACACTCTGAAATATACTTACAGCCCCCTCTCTCTCTCTCTCTCTCACACACTTACATATATACTTACAGCTCTCTCTCACACACACTTACATATATACTTACAGCTCTCTCTCTCTCACACACACACTTACATATATACTTACAGCTCTCTCTCACACACACTTACATATATACTTACAGCTCTCTCTCTCTCACACACACACTTACATATATACTTACAGCTCTCTCTCACACACACTTACATATATACTTACAGCTCTCTCTCTCTCACACACACACACTTACATATATACTTACAGCTCTCTCTCTCTCTCTCTCTCTCTCTCACACACACACTTACATATATACTTACAGCTCTCTCTCACACACACTTACATATATACTTACAGCTCTCTCTCTCTCACACACACACACATATATACTTACAGCTCTCTCTCTCTCTCTCTCTCTCACACACACACACTTACATATATACTTACAGCTCTCTCTCTCTCACACACACACACTTACATATATACTTACAGCTCTCTCTCTCTCTCTCACACACACACTTACATATATACTTACAGCTCTCTCTCACACACACACTTACATATATACTTACAGCTCTCTCTCTCTCTCTCACACACACACACTTACATATATACTTACAGCTCTCTCTCTCTCTCACACACACTTACATATATACTTACAGCTCTCTCTCTCTCTCTCACACACACACTTACATATACAGTGGGTACGGAAAGTATTCAGACCCCCTTCACTTTTTTCAATTTTGTTATGTTGCAGTCTGATACTACAATTGTTTAAATTCTTTTTTTTTCTCATTACTCTACACTCTGTCCTTTATAATAACAAAGTGAAAACAGAATTTTAGAAATGTTTGTAAATTTATTAAAAAGAAAAAACTGAAATATCACATTTACATAAGTATTCAGACCCTTTACTCAGTACTTAGTTGAAGCACCTTTGGCAGCAATTACAGCCTCGAGTCTTTTTGGGTATGACGCAACAAGCTTTGCACAACTGGATTGGGGGAATTTCTGACATTTTTCTTTGCAAATCCTCTCAAGCTCGGTCAGGTTGGATGGGGACCGTCTGTTGACAGCCTTTTTAAGGTCTCTCCAGAGATGTTCGATAAGGTTCAAGTCAGGGCTCTGGCTGGGTCACTCTAGGACATTCACAGAGTTGTCCCTAAGCCACACCTGTGTTGCCTTGGCTGTGTGCTTAGGGTCATTGTCATGTTAGAAGGTGAACCTTCGGCCCAGTCTGAGGTTTTGAATGCCCTGGACTGGGTTTTCATTAAGGCTATCTCAATAGTTTGGTGCATTGAGCTTTTCTTCTACTCTGATGAGTTCCTCAGTCCCTGCCGCTGAAAAACAGCCCAACAGCATGAGGCTGCTACCACCACACTTTACTTTTGGGATGGTACTCTGCAGGTGATGAGAAGAGCCGGTTTCCTTCAAACATGATGCTTAGAATTGAGGTTCATCAGACCAGGTAATCTTGTTTCTCAGAGTCTGAGGGTCCTTTAGGTGCTTTATTGCAAATTCCAAGTGTGTTTTCATGTGTCTTCACTGAGGAGAGGATTGAGTTTGGCCACACTGCCATAAAGCCCAGATCGGTGGAGTGTTGCAGTGATGTTTGTCCTTCTGTAGGTTTCTCCCATCTGCATATATGATCATGGAGCTCAACTAGCGTGACCACCAGGTTCTTGGTCACCAGTCTAGACAAGCCCCTTCTCCATCAATTGCTCAGTTTAGCTGGGGACCAGCTCTTGGAAGAGTCCTGGTTGTGCCAATCTTCTTCCATTTGAGAATTATGGAAGCCACTGTGCTCTTGGGAACCTTCAGTGCAGCAGAATTTTTTTTTGTAGCCTTCCTCAGATCTGTGCCTCAATACAATCCTGTGTCTGAGCTTTGCAGGCAGTTCCTTTGACCTCATGGCTTGGTTTTCGCTCTGATATGCATTATCAGCTGTGAGGCCTTTTACAGAGAGGTGTGTGCCTTTCCAAATCATGTCCAATCAATTTAATTTACCACAGGCGGACTCCAATCAAGGTGTAGAAACATGTCTGCAATGATCAAGAGACATGGGAGGCACCTGAGCGAAATTTCAAGTGTTGTTGGAAAGGGTCTGAATACTTATTTAAATGTGATATTTCAGTTTTTTCTTTTTAATAAATTTACAGACATTTCTAAAATTCTGTTTTCACTTCATCATTGTGAGGTACAGAGTGTAGATTAATGAGAAAAAAAATGAATTTAAACAATTGTAGTATCAGGCTGCAACATAACAAAATTGAAAAAAGTGAAGGGGGTCTGAATACTTTCCGTACCCACTGTATACTTACAGCTCTCTCTCTCTCACACACACACACACTTACATATATACTTACAGCTCTCTCTCTCTCTCTCTCTCACACACACACTTACATATATACTTACAGCTCTCTCTCTCTCTCTCTCACACACACTTACATATATACTTACAGCTCTCTCTCTCTCTCACACACACACACTTACATATATACTTACAGCTCTCTCTCTCTCTCTCTCACACACACACTTACATATATACTTACAGCTCTCTCTCTCTCTCTCACACACACTTACGTATATACTTACAGCTCTCTCTCACACACACACTTACATATATACTTACAGCTCTCTCTCTCTCTCTCTCTCACACACACATTTACATATATACTTACAGCTCTCTCTCTCTCTCACACACACTTACATATATACTTACAGCTCTCTCTCTCTCTCTCTCTCTCACACACACACTTACATATATACTTACAGCTCTCTCTCTCTCTCTCTCTCTCTCACACACACACTTACATATATACTTACAGCTCTCTCTCTCTCTCTCACACACACTTACATATATACTTACAGCTCTCTCTCTCTCTCTCTCACACACACTTACATATATACTTACAGCTCTCTCTCTCTCTCACACACACACACTTACATATATACTTACAGCTCTCTCTCTCTCTCTCTCACACACACACTTACATATATACTTACAGCTCTCTCTCTCTCTCACACACACACACTTACATATATACTTACAGCTCTCTCTCTCTCTCTCTCACACACACACTTACATATATACTTACAGCTCTCTCTCTCTCTCTCACACACACTTACGTATATACTTACAGCTCTCTCTCTCTCTCTCTCACACACACACTTACATATATACTTACAGCTCTCTCTCTCTCTCACACACACACACTTACATATATACTTACAGCTCTCTCTCTCTCTCTCTCTCACACACACACTTACATATATACTTACAGCTCTCTCTCTCTCTCTCTCACACACACTTACATATATACTTACAGCTCTCTCTCTCTCTCACACACACACACTTACATATATACTTACAGCTCTCTCTCTCTCTCTCTCACACACACACTTACATATATACTTACAGCTCTCTCTCTCTCTCTCACACACACTTACGTATATACTTACAGCTCTCTCTCACACACACACTTACATATATACTTACAGCTCTCTCTCTCTCTCTCTCTCACACACACATTTACATATATACTTACAGCTCTCTCTCTCTCTCACACACACTTACATATATACTTACAGCTCTCTCTCTCTCTCTCTCTCTCTCTCTCTCACACACACACTTACATATATACTTACAGCTCTCTCTCTCTCTCTCTCTCTCTCACACACACACTTACATATATACTTACAGCTCTCTCTCTCTCTCTCACACACACTTACATATATACTTACAGCTCTCTCTCTCTCTCACACACACTTACATATATACTTACAGCTCTCTCTCTCTCTCTCTCACACACACTTACATATATACTTACAGCTCTCTCTCTCTCTCTCACACACACACTTACATATATACTTACAGCTCTCTCTCTCTCACACACACACTTACATATATACTTACAGCTCTCTCTCTCTCTCACACACACACACTTACATATATACTTACAGCTCTCTCTCTCTCTCTCTCACACACACACTTACATATATACTTACAGCTCTCTCTCTCTCTCTCACACACACTTACGTATATACTTACAGCTCTCTCTCTCTCTCTCTCACACACACACTTACATATATACTTACAGCTCTCTCTCTCTCTCACACACACACACTTACATATATACTTACAGCTCTCTCTCTCTCTCTCTCACACACACACTTACATATATACTTACAGCTCTCTCTCTCTCACACACACTTACGTATATACTTACAGCTCTCTCTCTCTCTCTCTCACACACACACTTACATATATACTTACAGCTCTCTCTCTCTCTCACACACACACACTTACATATATACTTACAGCTCTCTCTCTCTCTCTCACACACTTACATATATACTTACAGCTCTCTCTCTCTCTCTCACACACTTACGTATATACTTACAGCTCTCTCTCTCTCTCTCTCTCACACACACACTTACATATATACTTACAGCTCTCTCTCTCTCTCACACACTTACATATATACTTACAGCTCTCTCTCACACACACTTACATATATACTTACAGCTCTCTCTCTCTCTCTCTCACACACACTTACATATATACTTACAGCTCTCTCTCTCTCTCACACACACACACTTACATATATACTTACAGCTCTCTCTCTCTCTCTCACACACACACTTACAGCTCTCTCTCTCTCTCTCTCTCACACACACACTTACATATATACTTACAGCTCTCTCTCACACACACTTACGTATATACTTACAGCTCTCTCTCTCTCTCTCTCTCACACACACACTTACATATATACTTACAGCTCTCTCTCTCTCTCTCACACACACTTACATATATACTTACAGCTCTCTCTCACTCTCACACACACTTACGTATATACTTACAGCTCTCTCTCTCTCTCTCACACACACACTTACATATATACTTACAGCTCTCTCTCTCTCTCACACACACTTACATATATACTTACAGCTCTCTCTCACTCTCACACACACTTACGTATATACTTACAGCTCTCTCTCTCTCTCACACACACACTTACATATATACTTACAGCTCTCTCTCTCTCTCTCACACACACACTTACATATATACTTACAGCTCTCTCTCTCACACACACACTTACATATATACTTACAGCTCTCTCTCTCTCTCACACACACTTACATATATACTTACAGCTCTCTCTCACACACACACTTACATATATACTTACAGCTCTCTCTCTCTCACACACACACACACTTACATATATACTTACAGCTCTCTCTCTCACACACACACTTACATATATACTTACAGCTCTCTCTCTCTCTCTCTCTCACACACACACTTACATATATACTTACAGCTCTCTCTCTCTCTCACACACTTACATATATACTTACAGCTCTCTCTCTCTCTCACACACACACATTTACATATATACTTACAGCTCTCTCTCTCTCACACACACACTTACATATATACTTACAGCTCTCTCTCTCTCACACACACACTTACATATATACTTACAGCTCTCTCTCTCTCTCTCTCTCTCACACAAACATTTACATATATACTTACAGCTCTCTCTCTCACACACACTTACATATATACTTACAGCTCTCTCTCTCTCTCTCACACACACACACACTTACATATATACTTACAGCTCTCTCTCACACACACACTTACATATATACTTACAGCTCTCTCTCTCTCTCTCTCACACACACACACACTTACATATATACTTACAGCTCTCTCTCTCTCTCTCTCTCTCTCACACACACATTTACATATATACTTACAGCTCTCTCTCTCTCTCACACACACTTACATATATACTTACAGCTCTCTCTCTCTCTCTCTCTCTCTCTCTCACACACACACTTACATATATACTTACAGCTCTCTCTCTCTCTCTCTCTCACACACACACTTACATATATACTTACAGCTCTCTCTCTCTCTCTCACACACACTTACATATATACTTACAGCTCTCTCTCTCTCTCACACACACTTACATATATACTTACAGCTCTCTCTCTCTCTCTCTCTCTCTCACACACTTACATATATACTTACAGCTCTCTCTCTCTCTCTCTCTCTCACACACACACTTACATATATACTTACAGCTCTCTCTCACACTTACATATATACTTACAGCTCTCTCTCTCTCACACACACACTTACATATATACTTACAGCTCTCTCTCTCTCTCTCTCACACACACACTTACAGCTCTCTCTCTCTCTCTCTCACACACACACACTTACATATATACTTACAGCTCTCTCTCTCTCACACTTATATATACTTACAGCTCTCTCTCTCTCTCTCTCACACACACTTACATATATACTTACAGCTCTCTCTCTCTCTCTCTCTCACACACACTCACACTTACATATATACTTACAGCTCTCTCTCTCACACACACACACACACACACACCTGTAGTCTGATGGAGGTCAGCTGCTCCTCCTTCTCTTGTAGCCGCCTCCTCTCTGCCCGGAGCTCCTCCTCTGACTCCTCCCTCAGGCGCTCAAGGTCCCGCCTCCTCAGAGTCTCCACCCTCTCCCGCTTCGCCTCCAGCTCTGAGCACAGCTCCTGCAGCTTCACCTCATTCTCAAGCCTGAACACACACACACGGGATGAGTGTGTGTGTGTGTGTGTGTGTGTGTGTGTGTGTGTGTGTGTGTGTGTGTACCTGAGCTGTTGTAGTTGTGTGTGCATGTCGTGGTTCAGTCGCTCCTCCTCGTCTCGTCTCTGTTTGAGTATCTGCTCCTTCAGGACCCTGAAACACACACATCATGTGACCTGTGATTTGTGTCATGTGATCTGTGTGACCGAGACGATGAGAGTTTATATCAGCACCGTGAGCATCAGCTCATCTACCCACAATGCAGCAGTGACTGA
>CM077252.1:592299-597299 GCA_039654775.1 Spinibarbus caldwelli
CAATCTGCTCTTCAGTCTCCTCATTGTTCTCTGTCTCTTCATCTCTAATCTGTCCGTTCTCCTCTTCATCTGACTGTTTCTCCTTCTGCGCTCCTTCGGTCATCTGCTCCTCTTCCTCTCGACTGCTGGATGCCGCAGCATCCGGGGTCAGAGGTCGTGAGGCTGCTGTGGAACGGAGGTGGCGTCCACACAACGAGTCCTTACAGTGGAGGAATGCAGTTAGAGACAGATGGACAGACAAACATACATACAGACAGACAGATGGACAGACAGACAGACAGATGGACAGACAGAGAGACAGGCAGACAAACAGAGAGACAGACGGCTGTGAGGTCACATGCAAATCCCTCAAACTTCAAACAAACAGGCATATTATTAACAAAGACACACAAAGAAACTGCAGAGAGGAGCAAAAGACAGACAGACAGACAGACAGACAGGTACCTCTGCAGGTGCCTCTGGACTGTGATCCCTCGACAGGGCCAATTCCTGTAGTTCAGGTTCTGTTCTTTCTTCAGGAGGAACCGTCACACTGACCTCACTGTCCTGAAACACACACACACACACTCAGTCAAAGCAGAAGCTGAAACCGCTCCCTATCCCCTATAATGTGCACTATATCAGGTATCGGCCCTTTTGTAGTGCTGTCTGAATTCTGAGCGAAAGCAGTGGCGGAGCCAGGATGTTATCATAGAGGTGGCACAGAAATCTGCCCCCTAACAGTAGACTAACCGTTAGTTGACCAGAAGAGGTTGGGTCGCCCAAAATTTTATTAGTCGCAGAAAAGAAAAAAAAAGAAGAAAAAATCCACATTGGCGAAGTCACACAGATCGTTAACGGCTGGTCTTTGTGGTAATACGGTACATCGAGCAGGACATCCAAACGCTCGACTATCATGTAAGTTGCAGCAACTTTACATGGCCACTTAATCTAATATTCAGATAGAGAAATGTGCACTATCGGTGTGAAGCTGAACAGTAGTGATCAAGGCAGGACAGACGGAGGCGCTCTTGCTCTTAAAATACTCCCTCATTTTTGCTCATACAGATAAGAGTAATACATCTTTCGAATCTATAAAGACTCTACATTTATTTGTGTGGACTCACAATAACAACAAAACATTGCGCTTTTGTAAAATAATGAAAGCAACAGGATGCGCTTTTTGACGTCTCGTCTCTGTGAACTTGAGCGTGAAACATGTAAACTTGCCTTACAGACATTAAAAATATATCTATAGAGAGCAAAATGTCTACTTTCAAATGAACCAATTCAAATGGAAAACAGATATTCTCAGATTATGTAATCCGTATGAAACATGCATACAGGTGCATCACTACTGCGGAGATGACGAGTCAGTGTCACCGACTTCATCTCTCAAACCGAGAACAAAGAAAGCACTAGTTTAGCAATAAATTATTAAAATGTTAATGCAGCCTCCTTACTGTTTTCCCTGACACATTCATAATCATTACTTCTGCCAGTGTGCTGTGGCAAGCTTTATGCATGCGCTTGAGCGCTGCTTATATGTAGGCAATTTAAGGCTCATTATTATGTGCAATTAGTCGACTAATGCTTCAAATGAACGACTACTAGTCGACCAGAAAAATCTTTAGTCAAGGGCAGCCCTAATAAAAATGTGTTTGACTATAAAGTACTGGAATGTTTTAGTGCCTAAAACACAACTGAATACAATAAATATCTACTTAACTGTAATTTGTGACCACTTGTAACAATTTGTGTATTATTCCTCACCTCCAGGTACTTTAATAAAGGGGCTCACTATAGCTTTATTACTCAGTTGTTACAAGTCACCCTAAAAAACAGATATGAATATGACATAACTGACGACAGAACTACATTGCGTGCTCATAGTTTCTTGCATGCTTTATTTATGATGAAGCAATATAGAGCGCACTCCTCATATTTGGGTAAATGCTGAAGCGAAGTTGAAGTGCGCATCTGAAAAGTCTCCCGTTTGATGTGGATATAGTGCAAGCACTATATCTGATTTCTGATATAGTGCACTCAACTTCCATACACTATATAGGGATTAGTGAAAGAGTGAACATCATTAATCGTGTGATTTCAGAGTTACATCACTGAACTGCACAAAGTGCATCAATCTGCATCTCCAGTAAACACATCTTGATTTCTGAATGTTCAGGTATTTGTGAAGGTAAACAAAAACTGCTGAAAACTACATCACTGTCTGCAGTGCTATAGGGCTGTCAAATAAAACTTCGAATTTTGAATATTTGTCAAATTCAAAATAAAAATCCACATTCGAATGTAAAAACGTTGCATTCGAATGTTAGGTGTGCGTCAGGCAGCCTTATCAGTGGCACACAAGATGTGATGACGATGTAAGTGTCGTTGCTTTTTAATGATTTTGTTAGTCTATCCAGTTGAAGCCACTAGATGCGGCGCTGCTATTCCTTCAAAATATTGCGGAAAAAGAGAACATCAATGCGGAGAAGATCTTGTTTACAGCAAAACTGAAACCAAGCTGTTCACACAGAACGCATATTTATCGCATTTTCTTCTTGTACAAGAAAGCTGCATGTTTAGAAAGCCATATAAAATTAATGTAAGTTCAATTTTTAAAAAAAACATGTCACGAGACTTTATGGCAGTTTTTCCATCTCACTGCATCTCATGTTTTTAAATGAAGAAAGTGCTCTTTGTGATTGATTTTCAGTCCTTCGTTTTAAAACAATACATACATGCATGATGCTGTTTTGTTTCAAATTGTTTAAGCAACTTAATTTATAAACATTATTTGTGACTGTGGAGCACAAAAGCAGTCATAAGTAACACATATATATTTGTAACAATAACCAACAATACATTGTATGGGTCAAAATTATCCATTTTTCTTTTGTGCCAAAAATCATTAGGATATTAAGTAAAGATCATGTTCCATGAAGATATTTTGTAAATTTCCTACTGTAAATATATAAAAACTTAATTTTTGATTAGTAATATGCATTCCTAAGAACTTCATTTGGACAACTTTAAAGGTGATTTTCTCAATATTTAGATTTTTTTGCACCCTCAGATTCCAGATTTTCAAATATTGTCCTATCCTAACAAACCATACATCAATGGAAAGCTTATTTATTCAGCTTTCAGACGATGTATAAATCTCAGTTTCAAAAAATTGACCCTTATGACCGGTTTTGTCCTCCAGGGTCACATTTTAAACATTATGCACCTTTTTCAAAGATAGTTGTGTTATATTATTACTTTGAATAAATGTGCATTAGTAATATTTTGCTCGATGCGCCCTCTTGTGACCTCAGGAGAAAAGCCAAAAGCTTTTTTCCCCTTAACTGAAATTATGCCTTTTAAATTCAAATATAATTTGAGTATTGATATTGATGTGTTTGTGTTCACCTCGTACTGCAGTCCTGCTCCCAGAGAGTCCAGATCCAGATGGAGGTTCTGCAGGAGTCCGCCTGAATCCCGCGGCCTCTAAACACACACACACACACACACACACACACAAACTTAGATCTGATCCAGTGTTCAGTGGGACTCAGGTGGTGTGTGTGTGTGTGTGTGTGTTTCAGACTCACCTCTTCCTCAGAGATCTCCACGTCTTCCTCAGCGCTCCTCTCTTCATGAATGCTCCTGGAAGCAGCAGAGCTCGACACACTCACAACTCCAATACACTTCTGCTGTTTTACCCCGAGAAACGTTTTGAGCGGCTGGAGTCCAGACGAGGCGCCCAGAGATCCTCTGAGAGGAGCGACAGGAGCCTCAGACAGACCGCGGAGAGGAGCGAGAGGAACCAACACCTACAGACAGAGAGAAGCATGGAAAAACAGACAGAGATCACACAGATCATTACACCTGCTATTTAAAAGTTACACATACACTACCATTCAAAAGCTTTAGATCAGAATTTTCAGAATTTTTAAAGGTTTTTTAGTCTCTTCTGCTCATCAGGGCTGGATTTATTTGACTGAATACAGTAAAAATGCTGAAATATTATTACAAATTTAAAACTGTTATATCTGTTAAGCTGTAATTTATTTCTGTGATGCGCAGCTGTATTTTCAGCATCATTACTCCAGTCTTCAGTGTCACATGATCCTTTAGAAATTATTCTAATATGCTGATTTACTGCTCAAGAAACATTTCTGATTATTATCAGTGTTGAAAACATTTTTGTGGAAACCACGATACATTACCATTCAAAAGTATAGGGTCAGAAATTAATACTTTTATTCATCAAGGATGCATTAAATTGATCAAAAGTGACAGTAAAGACATTTATAATGTTACAGTAGATTTCTATTTCAAATAAATGCTGTTCTTTTGGACTTTCTATTCATCTGTGAATCCTGAAAAATAAAAATGTATGACGGTTTCCACAAAAATATTGTGCAGCACAACTGTTTTCAACATTGATAATAATCAGAAATGTTTCTTGAGCAGCAAATCAGCATATTAGAATGATTTCTGAAGGATCATGTGACACTGAAGACTGAAGTAATGATGCTGAAAATTCAGCTTTGATCACAGAAATAAATTACAGTTTAACAGATATTCACATAGAAAACAGCTGTTTTACATTATAATAATATTTCACTGTTTTTACTATATTTTTAATCAAATAAATGCAGCTTTGGTGAGCAGAAGAGACTTCTGAACGCTGCTGAATGTTCCTGTAAGATGTTCTCACCCCTGGAGCTCTGACATCCTCCAGTTTTTTCTTCTTGTCTTTCTTGTCCTTCTTCTTCTTCTTCTCCTTGTCTTTCTTCACAGCAGCCGGAGCGGCTCTGGTTTGTTGGTTGCGCTCGCGCTCGCGCTCCTGCTCCACCAGCTGACGATAGTGTTCATCACACGGATGATCCCAGGTGGACTGACCAGTGGAGAAGTTGAAGTAGTACACCTCACCAGTGACATCCTGACTGAACACACACACACACACACGCACACACATCTGGTTAGCTATCCTTGTAGGGACTCTCCATAGGCGTAATGGTTTTTAT
>CM077252.1:604799-609799 GCA_039654775.1 Spinibarbus caldwelli
ATATATTAATATAACATATATGTATTAATATAATAATGGCAACAGCAACGATAACAATAAACTAGAATTTTTCAATTTAATGTACGATAACAATTCGAAAATTATTCCGAGAAACTTTTTTAAAAAATGTCCATTAATAAATTTTTAAAATAAAATGTTGTCTAATATCATATAAAAATGGACATTCAACAGTCAATGCTATATTGTTTTAGTCAACATTAGAGTCTACATTATATTGCTGTAGTCGATGTTTCGTCATCGTTATATTGTTACAATCAACATTAGAGACAGCGTTAAAGTCTGCGTACGTCATTGTTATAGTCATCGTTCTTGGTGTGAACGGGCCGTAACTCCCAAAAGCAACACTTGTCTTGATAAAAATTATAAATTTTCTAAAATAAGAAAGGCTTGCCGATTCAGTGTTAGTTAATTACTCCAGTGGCGTAGGGAACCCTGTGACGAACTTCCAACATCGTGACGACAAGCAAACAGCCTCAAAATCAGTAGCGTCAGAAAGGCACTCACGTCTTCATATCAGGAGTCGTGGCACTTCCGGTCTAGCGCTGTCAAACGATTAATTGCGATTAATCGCATCCAAAATAAAAGTTGTTGTTTACATAACATGTGTGTTTGTACTGTGTTTATTTGTTATGTATATATAAATACACACAAATACAGTATATATTTTGAAAATATTTACATGAATATACATTTATATATTTATATTATATATAAACAGCATATTTTTCTTAAATATATACACGCATGTGTTTGTTTTTATATATACACATAATAAATAGACACAGCACACACATACAGTCAAACCTAAATTTATTCAGACACCTTCAACATCTCTAACATTATATCACAGTTTATTCACTATAGTTTAGAAAATGCTAATAAAATATAACAAGAACTCTAGAGTTAAAGCGTGTCAGAACAAATTCATCTTGATAATAACTTTGATAGAAAGGTATGTAATGAATTCGGTTGAATAGCTGTCAGCTGTTAAATTTAAGAACACAATTAGATAATACCAATTTAGCTCAAACAATCACCAAGCAATGCTTCATTTTGTTCAGTCTGTGTGTAAAATTAGCAATTAAAGAAAAACCACTGAAGCAAAACATGCTCAGGTTAAAGCGATTGAATATTTTTTAATCCCATGAAAATTTTTTGGGTATAATATGTCACAGTTTACTTTATTTTGCTCTCCTCACTTACATAAATAAACTATAGTGCACCCACTAGGAAAAAAAAAAATACCAAAAGTTATATATCTGGTGTCTGAATAATATTATGTAAACAGAAACTTGTATTTTGGATGCGATTAATTGCAATTAATCGTTAAACATCACGTCTCGTTCCCCGTCACTCCCACCAGGTGTCCAGTCTGCGAATGCGCACACGCTGCTTGTAATGGTACTCCTTCAGATGCTCCTTCAGAGTGTTGGGCAGCGGCAGAGCGTTGATGCCGTCGTACGTGGTTCTGCTGCTGATGACGGCGCGGCAGATGCGCTGCAAGCTGAAGGGCTGCGAGCGGTGGATGGGGTTCGACAGCAGCGGCTCGAAGAACATGCAAGAGTTGGGGTCCTTGTAGTGCTCCAGCAGGCCGGTGACGGTGGGAGCGTGGAACACGCTGGGGTCATGCACGTCGAAGCTGAAGTTATGATTCCACTGCTCGATGCGCGCATGCAGCGAGCGTCCGTACCTCCGGAAGCTGACCGAGAAGAGGTAGTCTTCCTGCGCAGAGTCGCGCAAAAGAAACGTGCCTTCGGGTTTGCCTTCCAGCAGCATTTCGGCTTCGTATCTGTCCATGACGCCCCAGTAGCAAGGTAGGTTTGTGATGCAAAGCAGATCGGGGACTAGGCAGTGGATGTAATCGATTTGTGTGTGAATACGATGGAGTCCGTCTTGCGTTTTAGGACTGTCTGCCGGGTGATCTAGAATCGGAGACGCGGCGCACAAATCAAAATCAGACGCTGATGCGACGACTTCATCCAGCGTGTCCAAACATCTCTGCAGGAGCAGTGTTGCACGCTCGTCTCCGGCTAACTCGTTCATCCCGTGAGCCAGTTTGGGTCCGAGTTTACACAGCGGGTTGATTTGCGCCGTCACTTCGAAGGTGTGGATCTCAGCGTTAGGTGGAGGTTCGACTCCCTGTTCGATGCTTATCCTTCGTCTCTCTCGTAAACGGTCCTCCTCGTCCTCCACAGCGGCACAGACCAGCGCAGATCCGGAATCAAGGACCGGAGCTTGAGAAATGGGAGCTGTGTGCTGTTTGATGAGGTACCACTTCTGCGCCAGGTCCGAGCCGGCGGGGAACGGACAGCTGTCCAGCATGAGCTCGCTGAGGTGGATCTTACGCCTGGAGGAGGACGGCGAGGAGGACAGGACTTGGCTGTGGGTTTTGATGGGGAAACACTGGCCTACTGCGTCTTGGATCTTTTGGCGGAGCGTCCTGCTGCTTCCGGACGCCTTGCTCTCTGTGTCCTCAGCGGAAACCCGTTCAGAGAGCAGGGACTCGCTGGAATTGTTCAGGAGATCTCCGTACTCGAAGCCGTCGCTCACGGGCCGCTCCGAGGTCAGATTGTGCGAAGGGTGGCTTTTCTTCTTCCCCCTGGTGCCCTTCTGCCTCCCTCCGTCTCGTCTCTCCTCGGAGCGGCTCTGACGCACTTTGGGCCGGGCGCCGCGCTCCCTTTCCTTCCCACGATCCCCTGCTTCCTCAGGCAGAGACATGACTTGTGTTCATTCAAGACAAACGCCGTCAGACCAGAGTCATTGCACATTCGCTGAACATGATAAATTAGCATTCGAGTCCATCCAGATCACGATTTCGATCTGTGGAAACGACAGAAAAAGCAGAGCAAAATAAACCATTTTCCCTCTGAGACATACTAGTAGTAGTATATATTTATTTAATGCCATGTCAGCATCTTAGGCTATTTTCATGGCAAAAACAAAGTATAACAAAGACAATAAAAACCAGCAAGCAAACAAACACAACTTATATTACACAAGATTTTTTACATTAACATATGATAAAAATTCTAAAACTTCTTCTGGCAAAATTATACTAAACTCTTTAAGTGAGTTCACTTCATAAAAGAGTTTTCTACACACTTCCCTCTGAGACATAACGAGTAACACATAACATAACATAAAAGCATTCATAAATCAAACACATGCTGACTCTTTTTTTTGATCGTATTCAAACTAGTGCTGTCAAATGATTAATCGCGATTAATTGCATCCAAAATAAAAGTGTTTGTTTGAATAATATGTGTGATCTGTGTATACTTATTATGTGTATAATATATATATATATATATATATATATATATATATATATATATATATATAAATAAATGCACACACATACAGTATATATTTTGAAAATATTTAGATGTATTTACGTCTATATTTATATTCATATAATTTATATTAGAAATAAATCCATTTAATATATAAAAATAAAAATTTTCTGAAATATATACAGGTGTGTGTGTATTAATATATACATAATAAATATACACAGAAAACATACATATATTATGTAAACAAAAACTTTTTATTTTGGATGCGATTAATCGCAATTAATTGTTTGACAGCACTAATTCAAAAACATTAAAATTGTTGACAATCTTTTATATGCAATTCTGAGTGTACACTGTAAAAAATGACTAATTTTAATGCTAATAGACTGTAAAAATACTACAATAAAAACCTGTTAAATGGTTAACCGTAAGTTGCCCTACTATATACAGTGAAAAACTGTATTGGACATTACGTTATGGTAGTATACCGTTTTTGGAAGTGGAAAAAGAACGTATAACTTACAGTGAATAACCGTAAATGGACATTCCCAGATTTCCCTGCGTTACATTTCACATTTGATGTTTTTTCATTATATGTTAATATTTAAAAGCTGCTTGTGATAGGCTTTGGTTCATCATGTGACTCTCATCACCACCTGCTTTTGGTGGTTATCAGTGTATTTCAAAGGTACAAAACAGGTTTCAGCACTTCAATAGGTTGGTATATTAACATTGTATCAGTTGATGAAATTAAAGTATTTAAATGTTAATTTAAGTTAAATCCGTAAAACCTAAAATGTTGCTACCCTATTTTTTATGGGAAAATTCTGATTTTTTTTTTTTTTTTTTTTTTTACAGTGTACTACACGCAGGTGAGTGCAGGTGAGTCAAACTGTATTGACCAGAGTCAGTGTCGCTTTCAGTTAGAATTACAAGTTGATTTTCTGTTATAGAGCAGCTCTCCAGTGTGGAGCTAGCTAATGATCAAATCTCTTTATTAATGGGAAAAAATATTATTTCATTAAAGTGATAGTTTGGTTTGCAGAGATCAAAGCTTGATCTAGCTCAGGACTGTTTTGATTATCTTAACCCTATAAAAGGTATTTTAAGAGAGATCATGTTGAATAAAATAAAGATAATTATCACTTACCTTTATATTGTTTCTTATCCGTTTGAATTACAAAAGGAGATGTTTGGCAGAATGATGTGTCCCTCAGTTACTTATTCATACAGCTAAATACACCGAATGAGAGAGATTCTCTGTCTGTCATCTCATTTTGTGTGCCACATATATTTATTTGTATATATTAATTGTAATTTAATATTTTCAATTATTTCCAAAAGCTGAAAAACTCAATATTTTATCTAATTGCAAAAGCTGAATAATCAATCAAAGTCTACTGATTAATTAGTGAAATAATACACGATTAGTGGATTAATTGTTCTAATAATCGTTAGATTAATCGATTATCAGAATAATTGTTTGTTGCAGACCTAGTTACGGTTAACTAAAGCTATGTAAAAAAAATTTTAATTAAAATAAAATGTAAATATTAAATGAAAACTGAAAAACTGAGTCTGAAAGTTTAAGTAATAAAATTACACTAAAAATTAAAATAAAACAATAAATAATAATGAAATAAAATAAAGCTAAACAGAAATATAAAAAATAAAAAAAATGCC
>CM077252.1:614799-720659 GCA_039654775.1 Spinibarbus caldwelli
CCTCAGCAGGGGTCAGGATGGTGTTGTTGATGATGATGATGATGAAGGTGATGATGATGAAGGTGATGATGATGATGATGAAGGTGTCTCCTCAGCAGGGGTCAGGATGGTGTTGATGATGATGGTGATGATGAAGGTGTTGATGATGATGATGATGATGATGATGAAGGTGTCTCTCCTCAGCAGGGGTCAGGATGGTGTTGTTGTTGATGATGATGATGATGATGATGATGAAGGTGTCAACTCAGCAGGGGTCAGGATGGTGTTGATGGTGATGATGATGATGAAGGTGATGATGATGATGATGATGATGAAGGTGTCTCCTCAGCAGGGGTCAGGATGGTGTTGATGATGATGATGATGATGATGTTGATGATGATGATGATGATGAAGGTGATGATGATGGTGATGAAGGTGTCTCCTCAGCAGGGGTCAGGATGGTGTTGTTGTTGATGATGATGATGATGATGATGAAGGTGATGATGATGGTGATGATGATGATGAAGGTGTCTCCTCAGCAGGGGTCAGGATGGTGTTGTTGATGATGATGATGATGATGATGGTGATGATGATGACGATGATGATGATGATAATGGTGTTGATGATGATGATGATGATGATGAAGGTGTCTCCTCAGCAGGGGTCAGGATGGTGTTGTTGTTGATGATGATGATGATGATGATGAAGGTGATGATGATGATGATGATGATGATGATGATGATGAAGGTGTCTCCTCAGCAGGGGTCAGGATGGTGTTGTTGTTGATGATGATGATGATGATGATGATGATGATGATGATGATGAAGGTGTCTCCTCAGCAGGGGTCAGGATGGTGTTGTTGTTGATGATGATGAAGGTGATGATGATGATGATGATGATGATGAAGGTGTCTCCTCAGCAGGGGTCAGGATGGTGTTGTTGATGATGATGATGATGAAGGTGATGATGATGAAGGTGATGATGATGATGATGAAGGTGTCTCCTCAGCAGGGGTCAGGATGGTGTTGTTGTTGATGATGATGATGATGATGATGATGAGGATGATGATGATGATGATGATGATGATGAAGGTGTCTCCTCAGCAGGGGTCAGGATGGTGTTGTTGTTGATGATGATGATGATGATGATGATGATGATGATGATGATGGTGGTGTTGATGATGATGATGATGATGATGATGATGAAGGTGATGATGATGATGATGATGATGATGATGATGAAGGTGTCTCCTCAGCAGGGGTCAGGATGGTGAGTGAGCTGCTGCTGTCGTCGCTCTGGTTCCTGTTCGTGATCTTCTGGCTGGAGAGCATCAGTGTTTGGCTCTTCTTGTGTCTGTATTATCAGGACCGGGTTTTCTATCACTGGGGCTCAGGGTGAGTCCAGCACTGACTCTCATTCATCATCAGCTCATGGAAACACTCTCCAGCTGCCTCTGAAGAAGCAGATCTTCTATGAGCGAAGCATCCTGCTTCACTAGATCTGTAGAGAGACTGCTTTCACTCAAACTGCACAAATATAAGCTCCAGAATTTAACTCTTGCAGGTGAACAAACTGAGACATATGTGACCCTGGACCACAAAACCAGTCATGAGGGTCAATTTTGTGAAACTGAGATCTATACATCATCTAAAAGCTGAATAAATAATCTTTCCAGTGATGTATGGTTTGTTAGGGTAGGACAATATTTGGCTGAGATACAACTATTTGAAAATCTGGAATCTGAGGGTGCAAAAAAATCTAAATATTGAGAAAATCTCCTTTAAAGTTGTCCAAATGAAGTTCTTAGCAATGCATATTACTAATCAAAAATTAAGTTTTGATATATTTACGGTAGGAAATTTACAAAATATCTTCATGGAACATGATCTTAATATCCTAATGATTTTTGGCATAAAAGAAAAATGGATAATTTTGACCCATACAATGTATTGTTGGCTATTGCTACAAATATACCTGTGCTACTTATGACTGCTTTTGTGCTGCAGGGTCACATATGAATAGTAATTTTACTATTAAAAATAATTAATATAGCTAATTATGAAACAATCATTTTACATTTATTTTATTGTGCAGTTGTATTATCATAGTAATACATTACTGCCTTTGGGATGATAATAATAAACTCTAATAATAATGATAATGCTAAATCTTATTTTTGTTGTTGTTGTTATTTAACAATTTGAATATTAAATAACATCCATGATCATTTTTATTCAAATTGATGAATAATAATAATTATAATTATTGTTTTAAAATTAATATATTAATAATAATGAAAATAATGCTACAAATAAGAAATTATTATATAATACTATATAAAATAAATGTGTTATTATTATTGTTTGAACCTAAGATACTATAAATATTTAATATTTAAATTATTAAATAATATAATTTTTTTATTATATTTAAAAAATTGAATATAATATAGTATTATTACTTTATATTCAGATTGTTTGGCTTCCTTTTTAACTTTAACTTTTTTACTTTGTTCAGTTTGGTCATGGAAAATGGGTTGGAGCTCTTACTTTTGTTCTCAAAGTAATGCATTCAACTTTAATATATACAACATTTTGGTTGGACTTTATTTGAAGGTATCCTTATTACATGTTATTAATTAACAGCACACACATACTATAAGGTTAGGGTTAGTTGCATGTAATTATGCTTATTTTACTGTTAATTTACTACGGTAAGCACACGTGACGTGTAACAAGCACACTGTAAAATAAAGTGTTACCAGATGTTCTTATGGTGGAAGCTTCAGCCTCCGTCCTGTGGGAAACACTGGGGTCTGTGATGCGATAGATCACAATTAAAACCAAAGATATCTTATTTGTGATGCTCTTATGACTCTGTAAGTAATGCGTGATGTTTTGTCTGCAGTGAGTTTGCAGATGATCCGGATCAGCTCCTCTATGTGTTGAGCAGGTCAGCTCTATTTCTGCTTGAGTGTCATTAGTTGATAGGGAAAGATGAAGAAACACAAACAAACATCATCTTCTCCCACAGAATCGATCTGTCTGCGCACACGCCGACGTGAGGAAGTGATGTCATCACGCCAGAGGTCAGAGGTCAGCGGGTCCTCGTGACGTCCAGAGTCTGTGATGGATGGTTTCTACAGACGGATAGAGCGAGAGATCAGCAGAAACACACTAAACACGAGCAGGGCTTGTAGTCTTCAGGTTATAGATTTCTTCAGATGATCAGTGACAAACCTCCTTTAACTCTCACCTGTGTGAACACTGACTGAGTTTAACCAGTTACTGCTTTAAACTAGTATTTTGTATAACATTAACATCTCCAGATGAACTTTTATCGAATTGTGTTTTCAATTTTTGTACCAATTTCTCCTTTTTACCTAATAATAATAATAAAGTAGTTTTAAACAGAGTTTATCAGAGGTTTCATTTCTACACTGAACAAAAATGAGTAAAATCTGCTTCTGTGGAAATAAAAATAATGCTTTATATTTCATGCAACCTGAAAAACCTTCACAAAGAGAACCACGGATCAATCAAACTATTTTATTTTCACATTATATTAGTGCTGTCAAACAATTAATCCCATCCAAAATAAAAGTTTTTGTTTACATAATGTGTAATGTGTATATTAGTTATGTCTATATAAATACACACACACGTGTATATATTTAAGAAAAATTGTGCTGTTAATGTATTAATTATATGTATGTATAATATATGAATGCAAATATTTTCAAAATATATACTGTATGTGTGCATTTATATGTATACACACACACACACACACACGGTAAATATAAACAGTACACACACATATATTATGTAAACAAAAACTTTTATTTTGGATGTGATTAATCGTTGACAGCACTAACGTTACTTATTTTCTTTTATCAAACATTACAGTATGGTTACTTGTGTTCACATCGAATAACGAACAACATTTTTACAGTATTTATAAATCTGGTTTGTTGTTAAATCATCTATTTGTATATCATTTTCTTCTCTACTTTATGAAATTAACACGACGGAAAAACAAGTAACGAACTGAAAGCAAACTAAACGTTACTTAAATACAAACATCGCAATGTACTTACATGAATTTACACTGCTAAAATAAACACCTCTGTTCATATAACTGCACTACACGAATAAACACTGATATATGTCATTATATAAGTTTATAAATGCATGTATACATATACAGGGCTCGTGTAATTTGTCTGTGTGCGTGTGAGTTTGATTCAGGCGCTGATCGAGGCAGACGCTGCTCTCGCGCGGGGTCCTTAAGCAGACGCTGCTCGGCGGAAGTCGCACGCGCGCGCTGCTGTTGTTTCTGTCGATAAACTGATTTAAACTGTTAAATTTTTGTGTTTCGTCGTTGTTTATCGATCATTTGCTTGGAGAAGCGCGTTTATTTTCTCTACCATGGCTCCTACGATACAGACGCAGGCGCAGCGCGAGGACGGACACCGGTGAGAGAGATCACGATTACAAACCCGATAAAACACGAATATTATAACAGAAACACTTACTATCGCACATATGATCACTAAAACACACGCACTTTCACTTAGAGAGCTCTACATCACAATAATTACTCTGTTTAATGAGAGACATTAGAAATCGGTGAATTGAAGTTGACTGGTCGTGTCTCATTTATATCTCATTGTCCCTCACTAGTGTTTACTACAGGAGTGACACCTCACTAGTGTTTACTACAGGAGTGACGCCTCACTAGTGTTTACTACAGGAGAGACGCCTCAGTAGTGTTTACTACAGGAGTGACGCCTCAGTAGTGTTTACTACAGGAGAGACGCCTCAGTAGTGTTTACTACAGGAGAGACACCTCACTAGTGTTTACTACAGGAGTGACGCCTCAGTAGTGTTTACTACAGGAGAGACGCCTCAGTAGTGTTTACTACAGGAGTGACACCTCACTAGTGTTTACTACAGGAGTGACGCCTCACTAGTGTTTACTACAGGAGAGACGCCTCAGTAGTGTTTACTACAGGAGTGACGCCTCAGTAGTGTTTACTACAGGAGAGACGCCTCAGTAGTGTTTACTACAGGAGAGACACCTCACTAGTGTTTACTACAGGAGTGACGCCTCAGTAGTGTTTACTACAGGAGTGACACCTCACTAGTGTTTACTACAGGAGTGACGCCTCACTAGTGTTTACTACAGGAGAGACGCCTCAGTAGTGTTTACTACAGGAGTGACGCCTCAGTAGTGTTTACTACAGGAGAGACGCCTCAGTAGTGTTTACTACAGGAGAGACACCTCACTAGTGTTTACTACAGGAGTGACGCCTCAGTAGTGTTTACTACAGGAGAGACGCCTCAGTAGTGTTTACTACAGGAGTGACACCTCACTAGTGTTTACTACAGGAGAGACGCCTCACTAGTGTTTACTACAGGAGTGACGCCTCAGTAGTGTTTACTACAGGAGAGACGCCTCACTAGTGTTTACTACAGGAGTGACACCTCAGTAGTGTTTACTACAGGAGTGACACCTCACTAGTGTTTACTACAGGAGAGACGCCTCACTAGTGTTTACTACAGGAGTGACGCCTCAGTAGTGTTTACTACAGGAGAGACGCCTCAGTAGTGTTTACTACAGGAGAGACGCCTCAGTAGTGTTTACTACAGGAGAGACGCCTCAGTAGTGTTTACTACAGGAGTGACACCTCACTAGTGTTTACTACAGGAGAGACGCCTCAGTAGTGTTTACTACAGGAGTGACGCCTCAGTAGTGTTTACTACAGGAGAGACGCCTCAGTAGTGTTTACTACAGGAGAGACGCCTCAGTAGTGTTTACTACAGGAGTGACGCCTCAGTAGTGTTTACTACAGGAGAGACGCCTCACTAGTGTTTACTACAGGAGAGACGCCTCAGTAGTGTTTACTACAGGAGTGACGCCTCAGTAGTGTTTACTACAGGAGAGACGCCTCACTAGTGTTTACTACAGGAGTGACGCCTCACTAGTGTTTACTACAGGAGTGACACCTCAGTAGTGTTTACTACAGGAGAGACACCTCAGTAGTGTTTACTACAGGAGAGACGCCTCAGTAGTGTTTACTACAGGAGAGACGCCTCAGTAGTGTTTACTACAGGAGAGACGCCTCAGTAGTGTTTACTACAGGAGAGACGCCTCAGTAGTGTTTACTACAGTAGTGATTACTACAGGAGTGATGCCTCTGTAGTGTTTGCTACAGGAGTGACGCCTCACTAGTATTTGCTACAGGAGTGATGCCTCAGTAGTGTTTACTACAGGAGTGACACCTCACTAGTGTTTACTACAGGAGAGACGCCTCAGTAGTGTTTACTACAGGAGTGACGCCTCAGTAGTGTTTACTACAGGAGAGACGCCTCAGTAGTGTTTACTACAGGAGAGACGCCTCAGTAGTGTTTACTACAGGAGAGACGCCTCAGTAGTGTTTACTACACAAGTGACGCCTCAGTAGTGTTTACTACAGGAGTGACACCTCACTAGTGTTTACTACAGGAGAGACGCCTCAGTAGTGTTTACTACAGTAGTGATTACTACAGGAGTGATGCCTCAGTAGTGTTTGCTACAGGAGTGACGCCTCACTAGTATTTGCTACAGGAGTGATGCCTCACTAGTGATTACTACAGTAGTGTTTACTACAGGAGTGACACCTCAGAAAGTGTTTACTACACTAATGTTTAGTACAGGAGTGATGCCTCACTAGTGTTTACTACAGGAGTGACGCCTCACTAGTGATTGCTACAGGAGTGATTCCTCACTAGTGATTACTACAGTAGTGTTTACTACAGGAGTGACACCTCAGAAAGTGTTTACTACACTAGTGTTTACTATAGGAGTGATGCCTCAATAGTGTTTACTACACTAGTGTTTACGACAGGAGTGATGCCTCACTAGTGTTTGCTACAGGAGTGATGCCTCACTAGTGTTTACTACAGGAGTGACGCCTCACTTGTGTTTATTACAGTAGTGTTTACTACAGGAGTGATGCCTCACTAGTGTTTACTACACTAGTGATTACTACAGGAGTGATGCCTCAGTAGTGTTTGCTACAGGAGTGACGCCTCACTAGTGATTGCTACAGGAGTGACGCCTCACTAGTATTTTCTACAGGAGTGACGCCTCGGTAGTGTTTGCTACAGGAGTGACGCCTCACTAGTATTTGCTATAGGAGTGACGCCTCACTAGTATTTGCTACAGGAGTGACGCCTCACTAGTGTTTGCTACAGGAGTGATGCCTCAGTAGTGTTTGCTACAGGAGTGACGCCTCACTAGTGTTTACTACAGGAGTGACGCCTCACTAGTGTTTACTACAGGAGTGATGTCTCAGTAATGTGTAACGTGTGTTTTGTGTTTACTACAGGAGTTCAGCTCACAGAAGCGTCCCAGAGAGGTACTGATGATGATGATGATGAAGATGATGATGAAGATGATGTGACAGTTTCATGTGGAGCTGCAACAAACGATTATATTGATCATCGATTAATCTAACGATTGTTAGAACGATTAACAAACAAATCGTGGATTATTTCACTGTTTGATCAGTACACTTTATTCAGCTTTTACAATTAGTTAAAATATTGAGTTCTAACAAATAAATAAAGGTAATCACTTCAGCTTTTGGAACTCATATTATGTTATTAAAATTAATTTATACAAATAAATATATGTGGCATACAAAATGAGATGACAGACAGAGAAACTCTTTCGGTGTATTTAGCTGTATGAAAAAGTAACTGAGGGACACATCATTCTGCCAAACATCTCCTTTTGTAATTCAAACGGCTAAGAAACAAAGGTAAGTGATAAGACGCTTTATTTTTAGATAAACTACAGGTGCATCTCAGTAAATTAGAACGTCGTGGAAAAGTTCATTTATTTCAGTAATTCAACTCAAATTGTGAAACTCGTGTATTAAATAAATTAAATGCACACAGACTGAAGTAGTTTAAGTCTTTGGTTCTTTTAATTGTGATGATTTTGGCTCACATTTAACAAAAACCCACCAATTCACTATCTCAACAAATTAGAATATGGTGACATGCCAATCATCTAATCAACTCAAAACACCTGCAAAGGTTTCCTGAGCCTTCAAAATGGTCTCTCAGTTTGGTTCACTAGGCTACACAATCATGGGGAAGACTGCTGATCTGACAGTTGTCCAGAAGACAATCATTGACAACCTTCACAAGGAGGGTAAGCCACAAACATTCATTGCCAAAGAAGCTGGCTGTTCACAGAGTGCTGTATCCAAGCATGTTAACAGAAAGTTGAGTGGAAGGAAAAAGTGTGGAAGAAAAAGATGCACAACCAACCGAGAGAACCGCAGCCTTATGAGGATTGTCAAGCAAAATCCATTCAAGAATTTGGGTGAACTTCACAAGGAATGGACTGAGGCTGGGGTCAAGGCATCAAGAGCCTCCACACACAGACGTGTCAAGGAATTTGGCTACAGTTGTCGTATTCCTCTTGTTAAGCCACTCCTGAACCACAGACAACGTCAGAGGTGTCTTACCTGGGCTAAGGAGAAGAAGAACTGGACTGTTGCCCAGTGGTCCAAAGTCTTCTTTTCAGATGAGAGCAAGTTTTGTATTTCATTTGGAAACCAAGGTCCTAGAGTCTGGAAGAAGGGTGGAGAAGCTCATAGCCCAAGTTGCTTGAAGTCCAGTGTTAAGTTTCCACAGTCTGTGATGATTTGGGGTGCAATGTCATCTGCTGGTGTTGGTCCATTGTGTTTTTTGAAAACCAAAGTCACTGCACCCGTTTACCAAGAAATTTTGGAGCACTTCATGCTTCCTTCTGCTGACCAGCTTTTTAAAGATGCTGATTTCATTTTCCAGCAGGATTTGGCACCTGCCCACACTGCCAAAAGCACCAAAAGTTGGTTAAATGACCATGGTGTTGGTGTGCTTGACTGGCCAGCAAACTCACCAGACCTGAACCCCATAGAGAATCTATGGGGTATTGTCAAGAGGAAAATGAGAAACAAGAGACCAAAAAATGCAGATGAGCTGAAGGCCACTGTCAAAGAAACCTGGGCTTCCATACCACCTCAGCAGTGCCACAAACTGATCACCTCCATGCCACGCCGAATTGAGGCAGTAATTAAAGCAAAAGGAGCCCCTACCATGTATTGAATACATATACAGTAAATGAACATACTTTCCAGAAGGCCAACAATTCACTAAAAATGTTTTTTTATTGGTCTTATGAAGTATTCTAATTTTTTGAGATAGTGAATTGATGGGTTTTTGTTAGCCAAAATCATCACAATTAAAAGAACCAAAGACTTAAACTACTTCAGTCTGTGTGCATTGAATTTATTTAATACATGAGTTTCACAATTTGAGTTGAATTACTGACATACATGAACTTTTCCACGACATTCTAATTTATTGAGATGCACCTGTATTTTATTCAACATTATCAATCTTAAAATACCTTTTATAGGGTTAAGATAATCAAAACAGTCCTGAGCTAGATCAAGCTTTGATCTCTGCAAACCAAACTATCACTTTAATGAAATAATATTTTTTCCCTACTAATAAATAGATTTTATCATTAGGCTATATCTCCACACTGGAGAGCTTCTTTATAACAGAAAATCAACTTGTAATTCTAACTGAAAGCGACACTGACTTTAGTTTTTCATGTTTAATGCTTAATAATTTAATGCTGTCAATTGCATAAAGCACTATAGAAATAAACGTGAGGATACTGGACTTTACTGGAGTGCTGAACAAACATCCACATCACTGTAATCTGATGCTTTCTTAACTGCTGCTTTCTCACCGCTGTCAGTTTTTGTTGTTTATTTCGTTATTGAGAGGAAAGTGCAGTATATATTTACATATTGATCCAAACCACCATAAATAGTATACAACATTAGTTTTCTTCAGAACTATTTATGGTGGATAGTGTGTGAATTTGGGCGCAGTCAGTGATGTGTTTGTTTGAGTTCTGACTCAACCAATCAAGTGAGAGTGGGGCGGGGCTATCTGTTTGACTGACAGACGGAAACCTGTTTGGAAACAGTGGTGTGTTTAATGTCTTGTGTGCTGTAGGTCTGGCGTCGTGTGCAGAGTGAAGTATGGAAACAGTCTTCCAGATATCCCCTTCGATCCAAAGTTCATCGCGTATCCATTTGACCAGCACAGGTACGCTCTGACACGCGTCTGCCACTGGGCTCGGCTCTGTAGGGCTGCTGGGATACGCTGCAGTGACGCGTGTTGTGTATTGCAGGTTTGTGCAGTATAAAGCCACATCACTAGAGAAGCAGCACAAACACGAGCTGCTCACCGAACCCGATCTGGGCGTCACCATCGACCTCATCAACCCTGACACGTACCGCATCGACCCCAGCAGTGAGTCCAAACACACCCCGTTGCAGTCAACTCAAACCACAAGATACAAATAGATAATGAAATGTATTTTGTTTCATCTAGTTGCCAAAGCAACATTTCTCATTTTAATTTGACTTGAAATTCTAAACTAACTAAAAGTAAAACTGAGATAAAAACTATGTAGACATAAAAAAAACAACTGATAAAAATGACAAAAACAAAAAAGACTAAAACTTGAAATTGAAAACAGAAAATACAACAATAAATTCTAATTCATAATATTAAAAAAAGCCTATAATAGTATCTCAAATAATTATCTAACACAATTTATTTTTCCTTAATTTCTGTTTACATTTTGCTGGATTTGCTTTATTGGGTTAATTAAAATTTTAAAAAGCTTTAAAGAATTGATAAAACCTTAATTTAATCAGTCTTTTAAAATGTAATATAGATATATATACATACATACATATACATACATATATATGTACGCACACACACACACATATATTCCTTTACAGCAAAACTTTTTTTATGCTAAATAACATGCCGAACAAAAGGTTTTTTTTTTTTTGTAATATAATTTTTTAATAAGAAAGAAATAATGTTTCTGTCATAATTTCTTGAAGTTGAACCAAACTTATGATTTTTTTTATCAAATTAATTTCATTCTCACGATTTTATTAATCCAAAATCTGTTGCATTCCCTGTTAGACTGTAAATTCAGTTTTCATAAAAGGTTTCCCTCTGTATTTTCCTCATCACATACATCATAAAGCTCTATCTAGTTAATGTCAGTTTTAATTATCCAGTGAGTGATGTACTTTACAAATCACCTCATTTGATTATTTTTCTCTTTTTATTTGGATCCTGATGGACTCAAACCAGAAGATCAGATCTGAATAATGACACTGTTGTCTTCTGTAGAGCTGCTTTACTGCTGAAGTTTTACTGTTTACTGCTATTCTCCTTTTTATTTCTGTGAAGCTGCTTTGAAGCAATCTGTATTGTATAAAGCACTATAAAGGTGACTTGACTTGTGTGTGTTCAGTTCTGTTGGATCCTGCTGATGAGAAGCTGCTGGAGGAGGAAATTCAGGCTCCGTCGAGCTCAAAGAGGTCCAACAGAATCATTTCAGTACACAAACACCTTCTCCTGTGACCTTTGACCCCCAGCACTGTCTCTGACGAGAGTGTGTGTGTGTGTTCAGGTCCCAGCAGCATGCGAAGGTGGTGCCGTGGATGAGGAAGACGGAGTACATCTCCACCGAGTTCAACAGATACGGCGTCTCCAACGAGAAGGTGGAAGTCAAGTGAGTGAGACGCCACCAGTCTCTGTCTTACATCTCAGTGTGACGCACTGATCATCATGTGACCCGTGTGTGTGTGTGTGTGCGTAGGATCGGTGTGTCTGTGAAGCAGCAGTTCACAGAGGAGGAGATCTACAAAGACAGAGACAGTCAGATCGCAGCCATCGAGAAGACGTTTGAAGACGCACAGAAATCTGTGAGCACACATACACAGATCACACAAACTCTCTCTAACACACACACACACACAGATCACACAAACTCTCTCTAACACACACACACACACCACACAAACTCTCTCTAACACACACACACAGATCACACAAACTCTAACACACACACACAGATCACACAAACTCTCTCTAACACACACACACACAGATCACACAAACTCTCTCTAACACACACACACACACCACACAAACTCTCTCTAACACACACACACACACCACACAAACTCTCTCTAACACACACACACAGATCACACAAACTCTAACACACACACACAGATCACACAAACTCTCTCTAACACACACACACACACACACACACACACAGATCACACAAACTCTCTCTAACACACACACACACACACACACAGATCACACAAACTCTCTCTAACACACACACACAGATCACACAAACTCTCTCTAACACACACACACAGATCACACAAACTCTCTCTAACACACACACACACACACACACACACACACAGATCACACAAACTCTCTCTAACACACACACACACAGATCACACAAACTCTCTCTAACACACACACACACACACAGATCACACAAACTCTCTCTAACACACACACACAGATCACACAAACTCTCTTTAACACACACACACAGATCACACAAACTCTCTAACACACACACACAGATCACACACAGATCACACAAACTCTCTCTAACACACACACACACACAGATCACACAAACTCTCTCTAACACACACACACACAGATCACACAAACTCTCTCTAACACACACACACACAGATCACACAAACTCTCTCTAACACACACACACACACACACACACACACAGATCACACAAACTCTCTCACACACACACAGATCACACAAACTCTCTCACACACACACACACACACACACAGATCACACAAACTCTCTCTAACACACACACACACACACAGATCACACAAACTCTCTAACACACACACACAGATCACACAAACTCTCTCTAACACACACACACACAGATCACACAAACTCTCTCTAACACACACACACACAGATCACACAAACTCTCTCTAACACACACACACAGATCACACAAACTCTCTCTCTCACACACACACACACAGATCACACACACACACATCACACAAACTCTCACACACACAGATCACACAAACTCTCTCACACTCACTCATACTCACACATACACACATCACACAAACTCTCACACACACACACAGATCACACAAACTCTCTCTTTCTCTCTCTCTCTCTCTCTCTCTCTCTCTCTCACACACACACACACACTCTCTCTCTCTTTCTCTCTCTCTCTCACACACACACACACACACACACACACTTGTTTCGCTATCCTTGTGGGGACATTCATAGGCGTAATGGTTTTTCTACTGTACAGACCGTATATTCTATTGTCCTACACCAACCCTACACCTAAACTTAGCCCTCACAGGAGACTTTCTGCATTTTTAGATTTTCAAAAAACTTCATTCTGTGTGATTTATAAGCTTCTTTACCCGTGGAGACCTCAATTTAGGACCCCACCGTGACACGAGTCCCCATGAGTCTGTGTGTATTCAGGTTTAAGTCCCCACCTGAATATATAAACCAAACCACACACACACACAAACTCTCTCTCTCTCTCTCTCTCACACACACACACACACACACACACACACACACACACACACACACACAGAGATCACACAAACTCTCCCTCACACTCGCGCGCACACACACACACACACAGATCACACAAACTCCCTCACACACACATACACACAGATCACACAAACTCTCTCACACAGAACACACACACACACACACTGATCACACAAACTCCCTCACACACACACACACACACACAGATCACACAAACTCTCTCACACACACACACAGATCACACAAACTCTCTCACACACACAGATCACACAAACTCTTCCTCCCACACACACACACACACAGATTGCACAAACTCTCTCACATACACACACACACACAGATCACACAAACTCTCTCACACACACAGATCACACAAACTCTTCCTCCCACACACACACACACACAGATTGCACAAACTCTCTCTCTCACACACACACACACAGATCACACATACTCTCTCTCACACACACACACACAGATCACACAAACTCTCACACACACAGATCACACAAACTCTCTCACACACACACACAGATCACACAAACTCTTCCTCCCACACACACACACACACACAGATTGCACAAACTCTCTCACATACACACACACACACACAGATCACACATACTCTCTCTAACACACACACACAGATCACACAAACTCTCTCTCTCACACACACACACACAGATCACACAAACTCTCTCACACACACACATACACACACTCTCTCTCTCTCTCTCTCTCTCTCTCTCTCACACACACACACACACACACACACACACACACACACACACACACACACACACACACGTGACATCAGCGTCAGTCTGATGTGTTTCTGATTCATTCTTTTGTTGGAATCTTCCAGATTGCCCAGCATTACAGCAAACCCAGAGTCACGCCCGTGGAGGTTCTGCCCGTCTTCCCAGACTTTAAGGTCTCTCACACACACACACACACACACACACACACACACACACATACACACACACACACACACACACACACATTACATTGTGTTCAATGCTCACATCTCTCCGTCTGTCCTCACAGATGTGGATTAATCCGTGTGCTCAAGTCATCTTCGATTCTGATCCGGCACCTAAAGATGTTTCTGCTCCAGCGGGAGTGGACATGATGTCACAGGCCATGATCAGGTTTGTGTGTGTGTGTGTGTGTGAATCCTCGCTTCAGATCACTGCTCATCCCAGCCTGCATCCTGACAAACAAGCTCTGCAGAACTCTGATGATGCTGAGTTCACAACTCTCTGTGTGTGTGTGTGTGTGTGTGTGTGTGTGTGTGTGTGTGTGTGTGTGTGTGTGTGTTCAGGGGTATGATGGACGAGGAAGGAAACCAGTTTGTTGCGTACTTCCTGCCTAACGAGGACACGATGCGCAAACGCAAGAGAGACGTGGAGGAGGATTTGGAGTACATGCCGGATGAAGTGTAAGACTCTTTCATCAAACAACATTCATATTCATCAGAGTGATTGTGTTTGCAAACTGTAGACAAACTGATGAGAGGGAGTTTTCATAACACTATTTACAATAATAATAAAAAAAAGTTATATATATATATATATATATATATATATATATATATAAATAAATAATAACAACAGTAGTAAAAATTCATTAAGACGTAATTCACATAGTTGCAGTTAATGGGTGGGATTATGCTAATTGTAAATGATCATTCAAGTGCACTCAGATACAGATGATTGGAATTCATTAACAATTATTAAATCTGAGGTTTCCAGAGCATTTCTGAATTTTATGCACAAATTTAAATTTTTCTAAGAAATTTTTTAATAAATTAACTTTTTTCTTGCAGTAGCGAGTTTATATTTCACAATTCAGACTTTTTTTTATCAGAGTTGCTTAGCGTTATAAAATTCCAGTTAAAAAAGTTTTTATCATAATTTTGAGTTTACTGCTTGCATGTCTGAGAAAAAAGTATGAATTGGAACATTAGAAGGCTTTTTTTTATCGCGATATAATTACTTTTTTTATTTTCTATCCCATGGCAGAAACAAACTTACATAAAAATGGTTAAAACTAAAACTGAAAATTAAAAAAACAAACTAATAAAAATGACAAAAAATGGCCAAAAATGTCAATAAAACTACATGAAAGCAGGAAATACACACACACACACATATATATATAATTTTATTTTATTTATTATTTATTTATGTATTTATTTTTTTTACTATAATAGTATCTCAGTGCTACTAAAATAACATTGGTATGTGTGTGTGTGCGCAGGTACGATTATAAAATTGCTCGCGAGTACAACTGGAACGTGAAGAACAAGGCCAGTAAAGGATACGAGGAGAACTACTTCTTCATCTTCAGAGACGGAGACGGAGTTTATTACAATGAGCTGGAGACCAGGTAACTGTCAGTCACACAGGCAGCTCCGCCCACTCTATCTGTGTGTGTGTTACTGACTGTGTGTGTGTGTGTGTTTTAGGGTGCGTCTGAGCAAGCGGCGAGCGAAGGTTGGTGCTCAGTCGTCTACAAACGCTGTGCTGGTGTGCAAACACAGAGACATGAACGAGAAGGAGCTGGAGGCTCAGGTCAGTTCACATCTCACATTTACCTTTAGAAACCGCAGAGAGAGTTCATTTGCACAGAAACAGCAGACTGTAAGCCACTGATCCGTGTGTGTCTGATGGACAGGAGGCTCGCAAGGCTCAGCTGGAGAATCACGAGCCCGAGGATGAAGAGGAGGAGCTGGACATGGAGAAAGACATGCAGGACTCAGGTAACACAAACACCTTTATATCATACACCTGTGTGTGTGTGTTTAGCACAAAGCCTTTTGAGATTTAAAACCCGCTCACACCAAGAACAACTAAAAGACTATAACACTGAATCTAAGTGAATAGCAGAGTCAACGCCACAGCTGCACCAATAATAACTCACTTTCAGAGCCATTTTTATTTCTGACTATAGTTATAGTTATCATTATTGTTGTCGTCATAGCTATCAATATAATTATTGTTATAGATTTCACTATAGTTATCATAGCTATCATCATATTGTTATACTTATCATTATAGTTAACGTCATAGTTGCTGTTATAGTTATTTTCACAGTTACAGTCATAGTTATCATTACAGTTGTGAATGAGTGTTTAGTGCATGATGTTATTTGTACTTTATCATAAACCTGCCTTTGATGTGAATGTAACAATTCTTCGCAACAATTGTAAATGAATGTAACAATTCTCCCGTGCTCAGGCGAGGAGCGCGAGAAAGCCAGCGACTCTAACTCTGAGAGCGAGTCTGAGCACGAGGATGAGGAGCGGCCCGCGGATGAAGAAGAGGAGGAGGATGAGGAGGGTAAGCGGCGCGAGAGGAAGAGCAGCGGCAGTGAGAGTGGCGAGGACCGGCAGGCGCGTGACGAGGAGGAGATCTTCGGCAGCGATGATGACAGCGAGGATGAGGAGGGTGAGCGAGTCAGGAGCAACAGCAGCAGCGTCAGCGAGAGAGCGTCCGACTCCAGCGACGCCAGCGACAGCGAATGAGCCCCGCCCCCAGCAGCTCCTGCTGTTTCCTGTTCCTGTTCGCTCTTCAGACGGTCTCACCAATCAGCGCTCTCTTCATCCCGATCAAATCACATGAGATTGACACAGACGTGTGAGTGCACGGCAAAAAACGCTTATCTTACTTAGTATTTTTGTCTTGTTTCTAGTAAAAATATCAAAAAATTCTTACATTAAGATGCATTTACTAGATAAGCACAGTGAAGTAAGATATTTAGTCTTGTTTCCAGGGGAAAAAAGAATTTAAGGGCATTTTGCTTAAAATAAGTAGAATTATCTGCCAGTGGTATAAGTAAAATAATCTTGTTTTAAAAATATTTTACTTACACCACTGGCAGATCATTTTACTTAAATTAAGCAAAATGCACTTAAATTATTTTTTCCCCTGGAAACAAGACTAAAATACTAAGATAAGCCTTTTTTGCTGTGAGAGTGTGTGTGCGTGAGTGAGAGTGTGTGTGCGTGAGTGAGAGTGTGTGTGTGTGTGAGTGAGAGTGTGTGTGAGAGTGTGCGTGAGAGTGTGTGTGTGTGTGTGCGTGAGAGTGTGTGTGTGTGAGTGAGAGTGTGTGTGAGAGTGTGCGTGAGAGTGTGTGTGTGTGTGTGCGTGAGAGTGTGTGTGTGTGTGTGTGTCCTGTGATCTGTGAGATGCTGATATGAGGAATGAACTGAACGGCTGGTTTGATTCTGCTGTAGTTTGATCATTTGCTGTTTGTAACGGTTTAATTTCTCTGCTTTTCCATCATGGACTGAGCGAATCACTTATTAGTGAGCATCGTTTTTGGTAGTTTTTCCCTCATTACATTGTAAACATTGTAAATAAACAATGATTTAGTTTGTTTTCTAGAGCTGAACTGATGTCATGCACTAAAAATCACCAAATACACTGAGATTCAGACGTGATTTATGTGATATTGATTCACTCACACATGATTCACAATCCAGTTTCTCCAGTCTTACAGGCATGATGTCTTACATAATACATGAAATAAGAGTAAGAATTATGATGGAATATTTCAAACAGAAGAACTTCTCACTGAACAGAGATCAGTTCTGAGCGTAACGTCTGAATGACTTCATGATGCTCAGCGAAAAAATGAGAGTTTCTCCTTCAGCCATTCCTCGGTCAGGTCGTCCGGATTACGAACCTCAAAAATCTACAGACAGAGAAAAGATTTATAGCTTTTATGAATCAGTGTCAACAGCAATGATATACTTTTGAATGTTCTCTGAACGTTCTGAAACAATTAGTAACATTTAAAAAAAATCGTTAGATGAATGCCCAACTAAAATGTTTCAGAAAGATGTACACTAGCAGTCAAAAGTGTTTGAACAGTTCGATTTTAATGTTTTAAAGAAGTCTCTTCTGTTCACCAAGCCTGCATTTATTTGATCCAAAGTACAGCAAAAACAGTAACATTTTGAAATATTTATACTGTTTAAAATCAGTTTTCTATGTGAATATCTGTTAAACTGTAATTTATTTCTGTGATGCGCAGCTGTATTTTCAGCATCATTACTCCAGTCTTCAGTGTCACATGATCCTTCAGAAATCATTCTAATATGCTGATTTACTGCTCAAGAAACATTATTATTATTATTATTATCATTATCAATATCAATATTTAAAAAGTTGAATAAATTTTTTTAGGATTCTTTGATGAATAGAAAGATCTAAAGATCAGCATTTATCTGAAATAAAAAGCTTTTGTAACATTATACACCATACCATCCAAGAGCTTGGAGTGAGTGTCATTTTTTAGGGAAAGAAATTAATATTTTTATTTAGAAAGGATGCTTTAAATTGATCAAAACTGATGATAAAGACATTTATAATGTTACAAAAGTTTTCTATTTCAGAAAAATGCTGTTCTTCTGAACTTTATTCATCAAAGAAACTTGAAAAAAATTCTACTCAGCTGTTTTCAGCATAAATGTTTCTTGAGCAGTAAATCAGCATATTAGAATGATTTCTGAAGGATCATGTGACACTGAAGACTGGAGTAATGATGCTGAAAATTCAGCTTTGAAATCACAGGAATTACATTTTCAAATATTCAAAAAGAAAAGTTATTTTAAATAGGAAAAAAAAATATTTCAAAATGTTACTGTTTTTGCTGTACTTTGGATCAAATAAATGCAGGATTGGTGAACAGAAGAGACTTCTTTAAAAACATTAAAATCTTACTGTTCAAAAACTTTTGATTGCTAGTGTAATGTTAATAAGTTAGATAAGTAATGTTTTCAAAAAAAACAGATGAACACACAGACACACACACTCTGAATGAACATTCTATTATTGTTACTTTACTGTTACATTTCTTCATAACTTTGATAGAACTTTGCCAGAATGTTCTGAGAACGCTTCCTGTTCGCTGGGAACGCAGGATTCAATTGATGGTTATTTTTTTCATAATTATCATAGGCAGCTCTGCTGTATGTCTTATAACTGTCTGTTTAACACACGAGGCGGTGGTCAGCGCCTGACCTTGGTGAGATCGGCGGACTGCACCAGGCGGTTCTTGCTGCCGGCGTACATCATCTGCTGCTCCGGTTTACAGCCTGAAGAGTTCAGAAGAATCACACACTCAGAGCTGCTGCAGTGGAATCAGAGACTGATGAAGAGTTTTTCCAAAATATATATTATTAGAGGATAATCAATGTGAATATAGCCATTTATATATCAACTTATTCTACTATTATAATCATGTGTATTTGCCTGCGTGTATAGAAATCTGTATGAGAAGTGCAGACATAGGGTAAAGCTGCTTGTGCTGTTTTTCCTTTAGGCAAAACATATGATGGGGCCCTTATTTTCACAGAACATAAAATTAAGGCCTCCTGACTGCATTGTGGTCCCATAACAAACATGTATATAATGTATAGAACACACCTAGAGAAAAAACTCTATAAAGAGTGTACAAAAAGAGATTCGGGAGATTTCTCTGCAGAGTTTTCTCGGCCTTATTGTCTCTGACGATAATAAAGTCTCTCTTCTGGCATCAAAACCCCAAGACTTTGAGAATGATTCCTCACAGCACCGGCGCAGACGGCTCTACTCACCCACAGGACTAGAGAAGATGAAGCAGAGCGGGTACGACACGCGTCCATCACCGTGGGTCAGTTTATAACTGTACACGATATACGTGCAACTGAGTCAAAGAACATACACACACTGTACATCACACACTACTACAGGCCTTTACTCTTAGAGCTTATAATATTCTCAACTAGTTTTTTTTCCATTTTTGTTTTAATTTTAGTTACATTTTAGCAGTTTTGTTCTGTGTTTTTGTCATTTTTTATCTGCCTATATAGCTTAATTATTCATTTATTAATTTTAGTGCTGTAAAGTGATTAATCGCATCCAAAATAAAACTTTTTGTTTATATAATATATGTGTGTGTACTGTATATAAATACACACGTACAGTATATATTTTGAAAACATTTACATGTATATATTTATATAATTTGTATATTGAATATATTTATATATAAATATAACACATTTTTCTTAAATATATACATATGTGTGTATTTATATATACATAATAAATATACACAGTGCACACACATATATTACATAAAAACTTTAATTTTGGATGCAATTAATAGTTTGACAGCACTAATTAATTTTTATGTCAGTTTTAGATTTATTTATTTTAGCACATCAGGTTAAACTAAATGAAAAAGAGAAATGCTGCTTCTGGCAACTAGACAAAAGTTTTAAGTTTTTAAAACATTTTATTTAAAAGTATTTTCTGGGTTAACTTTTAGTTACAGTTTAGTAATTTTTTGTGATTTTTATTCGTTTCTTTTTTAAAACGTGTCTAATTAAATAAGTTAATTTTTATTTCAAGTTTAGTTTTACTTATTTTAGTACATCAAGTTTAATTAAATGAAAATGAGAAATTTTTCCTTGGCAAGTAGCTGAAATAAAATGTTACATTTTTTATATTTTATTTAATGTTTATTTTATTACAAGTATTTTGTGTTTTTGTTTTAATTTGTTAAATTTTCATTTTGTCATTTTATTAGTTTCTTCTTTAAATGTCTCTATACTTTTTTATTTCAGTTGTAGTTATTTTAGTACTTAAAGTTAAACTAAATGAAAATGAACTGAAATCAAAATATTTAGGTTAATGTTTTGTTAATGTTCAGTTAACAAAATGTTGTTTTTATAACATATAATAAGATCTGCTAGATGCAGATGGAGATAGGTGTGAGGATATCGAGGCTGACGCTCTGGAAGCTCTTCTCTGAGTTGATCCAGTGAGATGTCCTGAAACACACACACACACACAGGTGAGATGACCTTTGACCTCCTGACCCTCAGAGCAGCAGCAGGGTCACACTGACCTCATATTCGTCCTCCAGCACCACCAGCTGCTTCTGCATGTCGATCTTCACTGAGGAGCACATGAGCAGAATGAGCGTCTCGCGTCTGATCACACTCACACAGATCAGAGTCAGACTCACTCAGAATGGCTGCGTTGTTGGTCTCCTTGCGAAAGCGGAACTTCTTCAGCTTCTCCTGCAGACTGACATCCACCTCGCACACGACCAGAGAACTCGACTGAAGAAACAACAGACAGATCCGTAACTCCACCTGACAGCTTCACCATGCATTAAACCAGAGCTGAGATCAAATCAGACTGAGTTACGGCCGGTATAACGGCTTGTTAGAGCGATGGAGGACAGGAAGTGTGTTTTGCTGTGCTGTAATGATTTGCTTCCTGTTTTAACTCCAGTAAAGTCATAAAGCAGCTCTGGAACTCGACGCTGTGAGACTCAGACATGTTACTGATGCAGTCGTATCTGACAGAAAGAGATGAGATGATCTTACCATGCTGCGGCTCTGAGCGTCTGGTTCCTCGCGGTTCCTCTGACAGATGCGAGACACTCCTGCAGACGTCACGAGGAACCACAGATCGCTCGAGTCTGCACTTTCTGACTTCATCTGCAGCTCAGCTGATGGGAAGAGATTCACAGAGCTGTTTAACCCTTGTGCATCAATTTAAAAAAGTTACACATAGGTCCATAATGCACAAAAATGTCCATGTCAAAAAATGGTCATAAAAATTTGACGCTTGCGAGCACAGACTTAAGTTTGGTCTCATTTTAAAGAAGACCCATAGAAGATTATTGTTGAAGGAAAAAAAGTTTAAAAAGTGAAACCAAAAAAAAGTTATACAGGTTTAAGTTTATGAAAATGATTTATGAACAATATTTTATGTAAAATATATGTTTCATGAAACACATTGAACTCTAAACCTGCTAGAAAATCAAAGCCATAAATCTAAGCAAGTTGTGTTCCAAATTTGAGGTTGATATCTGAAAAAATTAGCTTTCAGTAAAATTTTGTTTGGGCGCAGTACCAAATTTTCCCCATTAGATGCCAGTAAAACTCTGCTGGTGCATACAGTGGTTGGATTTGTGATTTACAGTAGAGTTTTTCTCTACATGAACACACACGCACACACACACTGCACTCTACACACTACACACTGCACACTACACACTGCACTCTACACTCTACACACTACACACTGCACACTACACACTACACTGCACACTACACACGGCACTCTACACTCTACACACTACACTGCACACTGCACACTGCACACTACACACTGCACACTACACACTGCACTCTACACTCTACACACTGCACACTACACACTGCACTCTACACTCTACACACTACACTGCACACTACACACGGCACTCTACACTCTACACACTACACTGCACACTGCACACTACACACTGCACTCTACACTCTACACTGCACACTGCACACTGCACACTGCACTCTGCACACTGCACACTACACACTGCACTCTACACACTGCACACTACACACTGCACACTACACACTGCACACTGCACACTACACACTGCACTCTGCACTCTACACACTGCACACTATACACTGCACACTACACACTGCTCTCTGCACTCTGCACACTGCACACTGCACACTGCACACTACACACTGCACTCTGCACTCTGCACACTGCACTCTACACACTGCACTCTGCACACTGCACACTACACACTGCACTCTGCACTCTGCACACTGCACACTGCACACTGCACTCTACACACTGCAACTCTGCACACTGCACACTACACACTGCATTCTGCACTCTACACACTATACACTGCACACTGCACACTACACACTGCACACTGCACACTGCACACTACACACTGCACACTGCACTCTACACACTGCACACTACACACTGCACACTACACACTACACACTACACTCTACACACTACACATTGCACTCTACCACACTGCACTCTACACACTACACACTGCACACTGCACACTACACACTGTTGACCCAATCGCATTATATGGCAGTGAGGTGTGGGGTGCATCTATAAAATTTGACTTTGTAAAATTGGGAAAAAACATCCAATTGAAACTCTATATCTACATTTCTGTAAAAGAATACTCAAAGTCCAAAGAAAAAACACCAAACAATGGATGCAGGTTAGAATTAGGCCAATACTCTCTCCTTCTAAACATCCAAAAAAAGAGGCCTGAAATTCTGGAAACACTTAAAGACAAGCGACCCCAGCACATACCATTATAAAGCCCTGAAACACCAAGAGCTGAAGCTCACGAAGAGTCCCTTCCTTCAGCTGGTGCTGAGACTGACTCAGGACTCACACGCACTCTCAACCATTCGGCCCACACAGATCATCAACACAGAGAAACACAAGTACTTCACCCCACTGGACAAACACCATCAAAAACCAACACAAATTAGAATGTTATTCGGCACTAAATCGAGAGTACACCATGGCAAACTACCTGAGCACAGTGACTGATGTGAAACTCAGGAAAACATTGACAATGTACAGACTCAGTGAGCACAGTCTGGCCATAGAGACGGCTGACACACACACACACACACAATCAGTGAGCACAGTCTGGCCGTAGAGACAGGCTGACACACACACACACACACACACACACTCAAACACACACTCAGAAAGCACAGTCTGGCCGTAGAGACAGGCTGACACACACACACACACACACACACACACTCAAACACACACTCAGAAAGCACAGTCTGGCCGTAGAGGACAGGCTGACACACACACACACACACACACACACACTCAAACACACACTCAGAAAGCACAGTCTGGCCGTAGAGAACAGGCTGACACACACACACACACACACACTCACACTCAGTGAGCACAGTCTGGCCGTAGAGACAGGCTGACACACACACACACACACACACTCACACACACACTCAGTGAGCACAGTCTGGCCGTAGAGACAGGCTGACACACACACACACACACACACACACACACACACACACTCACTCAAACACACACTCAGCAAGCACAGTCTGGCCGTAGAGACAGGCTGACACACACACACACACACACACACACACACTCACACACACACTCAGTGAGCACAGTCTGGCCGTAGAGACAGGCCTGACACACACACACACACACACACACACACACACTCACACTCAGTGAGCACAGTCTGGCCGTAGAGACAGGCTGACACACACACACACACACACACACCACACACACGCACACACACACTCAAACACACACTCAGCAAGCACAGTCTGGCCGTAGAGACAGGCTGACACACACACACACACACACACACACACTCACACACACACTCAGTGAGCACAGTCCTGGCCGTAGAGACAGGCTGACACACAACTCACACTCACACACACACTCAGTGAGCACAGTCTGGCCGTAGAGACAGGCTGACACACCACACACACACACACACACACACTCAGTGAGCACAGTCTGGCCGTAGAGACAGGCTGACACACACACACACACACACACACACTCACACTCAGTGAGCACAGTCTGGCCGTAGAGACAGGCTGACACACACACACACACACACACACACACACACTCACACTCAGTGAGCACAGTCTGGCCGTAGAGACAGGCTGACACACACACACACACACACTCAGTGAGCACAGTCTGGCCGTAGAGACAGGCTGACACACACACACACACACACACACACACACACACACACTCACACTCAGTGAGCACAGTCTGGCCGTAGAGACAGGCTGACACACACACACACACACACACACACACACACACACACACACACTCACACTCAGTGAGCACAGTCTGGCCGTAGAGACAGGCTGACACACGACACACATACACACACACACACACACACTCAGTGAGCACAGTCTGGCCGTAGAGACAGGCTGACACACACACACACACACACACACTCAAACACACACTCAGCAAGCACAGTCTGGCCGTAGAGACGGGCCGGCGCAGACAGATATGGTTCTCCGTGAGGAGAGAATCTGCTCTCACTGCAGTCTGGGAGAGATCCAAACAGAGCTGCACTTCCTCACAGAGTGCACAAATACCTGAACATCAGAAAACACTACTATCCCAAAATAAAGAAAATATTTCCCCAATTTAATAACTGCACCCCAACTGAAAAACTCACCTTCATTCTTGGTGAAAAATCTGAATGTCAAATATAGCGGTAAGATTTATAGCAGCCTGCCAACTCCTGAGAGACAGCCACAGCCAAGAAACCAATATCCAGTGAATATATAGCTAACTCATATCAAACCAACCACGACTGTAAATATGTTGATTTCAGTTATTCAGTTTATTAGTTAATAATACAAAAATAATCTTTTACACAACCTTTACTATATCAGATATGTATCCATATGTTTTAATGTCATTCTTTTAATATTACTAAAATGTTATTTCAATTGCTATATTGTTCCAAATTACACTGTTGTATATGTTCTCTTCTCCTATGCCTGCTTTGGCAACGCAAAATGGTGCTTTTGTCATACCAATAAAACTAGAGAGAGAGAGAGGGAGGAGAGAGAGAGAGACAGAGAGAGAGAGAGGAGAGAGAGATGACGAGAGAGGAGAGAGAGAAGAGAGAGAGAGAGAGAGTGAGACTGAGAGAGAGAGAGAGAGACAGAGAGAGAGAGAGAGAGAGAGAGAGAGAGAGGAGAGACAGAGAGAGAGAGAGAGAGAGACAGAGAGAGAGACTGAGAGAGAGTAGAGAGAGACAGAGAGAGAGAGGAGAGAGAGGAGAGAGAGAGAGAAGAGAGAGAGAGACAGAGAGAGAGAGAGAGAGAGAGACAGAGAGAGAGAGAGACAGAGAGAGAGAGAGAGAGACTGAGAGAGAGAGAGAGAGACAGAGAGAGAGAGGAGAGAGAAGAGAGAGAGAGAGAGAGACAGAGAGAGGAGAGAGAGAGACAGAGAGAGAGAGAGAGAGAGACAGAGAGAGAGAGAGACAGAGAGAGAGAGAGACAGAGAGAGAGAGAGACTTTTTTTTTGACTTTAAAAAACACTTTAATACCAAACAGTAAAAAAGTTTTTCCACAGAAAAAGCATAAAGGTAATTAAGTATCATATTTCAGAACAACATCACCACCAATTAAAAAAAAAAAAAAAAAAAAAAAAAAAAAAAAGAGGAAAAAAAAAAATAAATATTTCAAATTACCATTACAATCAATATCACAAACACATTGTTTTACACCCCATTTAAAAAAAAAAAAAAAAAAAAAAAAAAAAAAAAAAAAAAAAAAACACTTTAATACCAAACAGTAAAAAAGTTTTTCCACAGAAAAAGCATAAAGATAATTAAATATCATATTTCAGAACAACACATCACCACAAAAAAACTAAAATAAATATTTCAAATCACCATTACAATCAATATCACAAACACATTGATTTACACCCCATTTATATTTAAAAGTTTCAAAGTCATTAACCAATTTATAATATGTATACTCAATTTTTAATCGTGACCTTTATTAAACCCCTGAGGATTGAATCAACTTCACAAGACTCATTACCAGACAATTTTTCTTTCCGTGACAACCAAATAGCCAATTTAACTTGCCCAAATAAAAAGTTCAATAAAACATGAAACTCCTTTTTACTTTTTTTATATTTAGGGCCCATATATAAAACACATAGGTGAAAAAACTTCTCCCAGGTTCTGACACCACCCATCTATTGTTGGAAACAACGGTTGTAATCTAGCACAATTTAAAAATAAATGGAAAACAGTTTCTTGTATACCACAGAAAGGGCATCCCTCCCTCACCTGTGGATCAAGACGTGCTCTGTGTCTGTAGTAGCTATTATACCATGCACTAACCTCCACTGAAGATCTCCGGTTCTTTTTCAATAGGAGGTTTGTACAAGGTCCTCCAGCTGCCCTTGGGGGAAGCACCTAATCCAAACACCTCTTGCCATTTAGACTCCTTTACGTTTGTGAGAGCATGAAGATGCAGTATCTTGACACACAATGTATACAGTGATTTTTTCCCTGTGTTGCTGAAAACTCCCAACTGAGGTGTCTTAAAGGATAATAGTCCACCCTCAGTTTCTTCCCAGTTTTCAAGTTCAGATGTAATTTCCAATTCTGGAAAGTCAAATGTGTCCATCTCCCATTATAAGTTTCTAGAGAAAGTCTATAACTCTGTGGCAAAGACTCAGCTATCTGATTTCAAAATTTCTTTGCCACACGAACTGATCTTATGCCCAATTTTTCAGCAAAAGTTTCAGCTGATAGCCATTCACCTTCAGGTATCAAGTGTCCTATTTTTGTAATTTTTGCAGCCCATAGACTTTTCCTAAGTGATATATCTTTAAAAACATCCAAATTCAGTGTGGAGTTAAAAAGCAATGGTTCTTCTCTCTGCCTAAACTTTGGGCATTGTTTAACTCTCGGGGAAAACTTGAAAAGTGTCCATGCTTTAAAAAGTGATCTATAAAATGATGTTAGTCCTGTAAGATCCAACTTGTTCATCTCCATCAGGAACATATGTCGATCTAATCCCATGTTGCCTGCTTTCCTCAATAAGGTACAGGCTATCCCGGCCCAGCTCACGTCCTTCCCGTAGAGGTGTCATCTGAGCCACCTGAAGTCTGAAGGTCTTTACTCTAGATATGATATCCACTAGGCCTTGTCCTCCTTCCTGTCTGTGCAGGGTACAGCACTGGTGCCTTTAGCCAATGCTGGCCCGACCAGAAAAAATCCACCAGACATCTCTGAATTTGTCTCACAAGGTTTTCTGGAGGTTCAAGGATCATCATTCTGTGCCAAAGGGAGGAGGCTACGAGGTTATTACATATCAGCACCCTTCCCCTATAGGACAGCTGGGGCAGCAACCATTTCCAATGAGACAACCGCGCACGTACTTTCTCCAACAGGCCTCCCAATTTGCTTTCTGTATTCATTTGTCCCCAAAAAAACTCCCAGATATTTTAAAACCTGCCCTTCCCCATTGTAAACCCACCAGGGAAGTGCTGGACTTTTAACAACTTGGCCACACCACACAGCATCACTTTTACACCAGTTAACTTTAGCTGATGATGCTTTTCCATAACACTCTAGTGCATTCTTTACCACTTCAACATCATCATCTCCTCTGATTAAAACTGTAACGTCATCCGCATATGCAGATAATTTAACAGACTGCTGGGAGTTTAAAAAAAAAATTGGTAAACCTGCTAGTTCTTTTCTTAGTTTACATAACAAAGGTTCGATAACTATACTATAAAGTTGGCCCGAAGAGGACAACCCTGTCTAATTCCCCTCTGAACTTTCACAGGAATACTTAGGCCACAGCCATTTTTATCATACATGTGGCTTCAGTGTACAATAACCTTATCATTGAAATAAAATTATCACCAAACCCAAAGGCCTTTAAAGCATCAAAGAGAAAAAAATGATCCACCCGATCAAAAGCCTTCTCTTGATCTAATGATAAAAACCCCATTTCAATCTTATTATCAAAAGCATAATCATACAAGTCTCTTACTAGATGTAGATTATCTACAATAGATCTATCTTTTATGCAGTAAGACTGATCTTTATGTATAATTACATGTAATACATTATTTAATCTGTTTGCCAAACATTTGGAAATGATTTTGTAATCTGAGCACAGCACTGCGACAGGTCTCCAGTTCTTCATGAGTGTTAAATCCCCCTTCTTGGGGAGCAGTGTTAAAACTGCACGCTGAAAGCTCTTAGGAAGGATTTTTTCAATAATACTTTTTTGAAGAACTTCAAAGTAATCATGTCCAAGAACAGGCCAGAAAAACTTATAAAATTCGCAGACAGTCCATCTATTCCAGGTGCACGACCTACAGAGAGTCCCATAACAGCAGCTGTGACTTCTTCATAGGTAAGTTCAGTCTCTAAAAAGTTTTTGTGCTTTAAAGTTAAAACCGGAAGGTCATAAAGCAGTTCAATCCTACATTGCTCATCCAGTTTTTCAGAAGCATATAGACTGGAATAAAAATCCACAGCAATTTTACGCATCTCTGTTTGATCAGAAGTATCTCGACCATCACAGTCTTTTAAACAGTACATCAACTTTTCTTGTCCTTTTTTACGCTCAAGGTTGAAAAAAAAAGAAGTAGGAGCATCCATGTCTCTACTGTTAAAAACCGACTCCTCACAAAGAGCTCCTTTAACTCTTTCATTTAAAATTGAGCTCAGCAGGTTAGTCTTTTCAGTCCACAGATCTTTAAGGTTTACAGAGTCATTTGCAATCATATTTTGCTCAACACCAATAATTTCTTTTCAAGACATTCCAATGACCTTTTTATACAAAATGAAGAGTGTGATACATATTGTTGACAAAAAATTCCTTATTTGTACCTTCCCTATTTCCCACCATTGAATGCAATTTTCATAATTCTTTTCACTCTTCCAGGACTCCCAAAAAAACTTTAAAATTCTCACAAAAATACTTATCTTCTAATATTTAGCATTAAAATGCCAATAATGACTTTTATGCATTCTTTTTAGTAAAGTACACTCCATAATAACAAATTTATGATCAGATATTGAAGTGGGAAAAATTGTTGAATTTATAACTCTATTCCTCATATTACGGGACGTATAGAGTCTATCCAACCGTGCAGCAGAAACCTTCTCATTACTGATCTTCACCCATGTATATTGACGTGAAAAGAGATTGTGTTCTCTCCATACATCAGATAGGTTAGATTTTTAATCACGTAGCTAAGCACAAAGCACTCTGAGCGTGAGGTTCCTCACTATTCCTGTCCTGTGTAAAGTCCAAGGTACAATTAAAATCTCCCCCTAAAATAACAAGATCTCCTTCAGGTTGTTGTCTTAAAAAATCCTCTAATTTTTGTGAACAAACGAATTCTCTCTGCACCTATATTTGGAGCATAAATATTCACAAAAAGTAAGATAAGATTACTAATTTCTGCCCTCACAATCAGCAATCTCCCTGGATCAACTTCATGTTTTGACAGGATTTTCACTTTAACAATAGGGGAAAAAAGTACTGCCACTCCAGCACTCAAATTGGACCCATGACTAAGAATATGCTCTCCTTCCCACCATAGGCCCCATTCAGCCTCATTACTTTGATCACTGTGAGTCTCTTGTAACAAAATCACACCTATATCCTTCAATGAATAATCTCTGAAAGTAACTATTCTTTCTCCCATCTCTCATCCCATTTAACGTTTAGGGATCCCACCCGCAAGACTTCCATGAGAAAGAGGAAGAGAAAGAAAGAACAAGTACACAGAAAAAAAGAATTAGCAGTCATCGTGATTGTTAAGTTTTTCCTTTGCCTTTCCCCTCGTCATCCGTCTTTCCCTGCTTGTTTCCCTTGTCTAATTATGGTCATGTGCTTTTTTAATCGAAACCTCTTCTGCTGGGAAAGCTCTTCAAAGCTACTTGTTTTCTTTGCCCATACAACAGAGGCAACAAACTTTTCAAGATCTGGGAAAAATCACCAACTTCTACACCTGCTTTTCCTTTTGTTTCATCTAAAAAAGAGTTGATCTGTTCAAGAGTATACATCTCCTTTCCAACCTCTCTTGCCATATCACATATCAGATGTATCTGACCACTGTTCTTCATTTCTCAAACCAACATCAGTACATTGGGATATTTCATCTAATTCATCAGTCATATTTCCTTCAGAAACTCCTTTTGTTTCTTTGAGTTCACACAATCCTTTATCACCTCTCTGAACTTCACTCATATCAGTCACATCAATCACATCAGTTACAATCTCAGAAACGCAAACCGGTTGCTCAGTACTCCCAGCATTTAACCAGTACTGTATATTTTAACAGATCACGTCAATTAAAGTGGCATTTTCTTTAGAAGATTTGTATCCATACACATTTGATAAGATTGAGATGGTCTGACCAAGTGAAATCACTGACAAGAGAAAGTGACCTTTGGAATCACTGACAGCGTGTAGAATCTCACCAACAAACTTGTTTTTTAAAGAGGCGACACCTGCTGATCTCTCTGTTCCCTGCGACATCCAAACATCACCACCCCACTGGGACCTCCAGAATTTAACATTGTCTTGTGTGGAGTGGGTTTCTTGAAAAAAGCAAAAGTCTGATCCGTGGTTTTTAACAAACAAAAAGAGCGCTTTGCGCTTCACACTGTTTCTTAAACCCTTGGCATTAAGAGAAATGAATGATATCAACATTGATAAACGAAAAACAGCAATGAACAGCTGTTAACATGAGTCAAAACAAAGGCAAAAAGTCAAAATTGACTGAAAGATGAGAAGAAAACTGAGATGAACAGAGCTTAACTGACCGATTTAAAGGTCCAGCTGTGATACGGTGATGGCTCAAATGCCATAGTGACGGGTAACAGTCACCATCTTAGAAAAGAGTGTACGATCCTCATGATGAACTCGCAAAGTAATCTCCACACCTTCAATGAGCGCACGCGCTCCGGTGAAACAGGTTGTTTTTCCAGCGGCCCTCGCCTCTCTCACTCACGGCCACGAGCTCTTCCGTCTCTCCCGGTCCAGCGCGGTCAGATCCTCTGCGAAGCGCAGGTGGTTGTCTTGGAGAAACTGGGACTTCTTGGCAGCTTTCCATAAAGCATCGCGGATAATTCGTGTAACACTCTTTTTTCGCCCCCTGCTGGTGTATATATGTAATTTGAAGAAATGGTTACTGAACGAATCAGTGAACGAATCTGAACGAATCATTTTGTTGAACGAACTGAAAATGAACGAATCCCTGGAAAGAATCAAAATTTCCATCACTAGTGCGAACGCTCTTTGCGTTTGTCAGATGGCATGTTTAAGCTCTTAATTGAAAGTTCTGATATCTGATCCAGCAAATATAATGAAAAAATATGTTAAATAATAGTTTTATACAGCTAGCCTTTCTAATCGTAAAGTTTGGTCAGGAGCTCTGAAAACTGCTACTTAACAAGGCGCCATCTTGGACCTCCCCCCAGATTGACGGAACTGCAGTTCGGCCGCACCACTGTGTGACGTCACATGAAACCCATGGGCGGAGAGAAGGGTTTTCTTCTTCTTCTTCACAGCGGATCCCAAACAAACATACAGCATTACTGCCATCTGCTGTCTGCATGAACCAGACTATTCTTCCTCTTTCTCTTCCTCTTTCTCTTTCTCAAAGCCAACAAATAATTGTGTGATTTTCCTCATCAGAGCGTTTTGGGTTCTTGAACAATTCAGTAATACAAAACATGCAAAGGGAAATATAAGGAACATAATAGACAAGGAAGAAATGAATGAATGAATGAATAAATAAAAGTCATTGCAATTTGCTGCAAATCCATTAATAATCATACATGAATTATCTTACATTATGAATAAAAACAAATTATTTTATATTTCTCACAATGTTACTCGTGTGTGTGGAGGGGTGGAGGGTGGGTTGCTTTCAATTATTAGAAGATGCAGCAAAACTCGACCATCTAATTAATTACCAAACAAGCTCATTCTGTTCTTCATAAAAGCAAAAGAATATAGTGACACATCAAACAGGCAAACACAGAACCCCTGCTGCCTACTGCGCTGTAAACTGAGGACACTTCCAGTTTGGGGACGTTACATTTAAAAAGACTAAATAAAGTTTCACATCTTAAGGTTGTACTACTACAAATAATCTTTATCCGTCGGTTTGACTGAATGAGGTGTACATTTTCTGTCATGTTATGTAGTTTAATGTGATGTGATATAACAAGAAAATCCAGGGAAGAGCTCATGGGGGCAGTTGTGGCCTAATGGTTAGAGAGTCGGATGAGTCTCAGGTCCAGCAGGGATTGTAGGTGGGGGGAGTGAATGTACAGTGCTCTCTCCACCCTCAATACCACGACTGAGGTGACCTTGAGCAACTGCTCCCCTGGCACCACAGCATAAACAGCTGCCTGCTGCTCCGGGTGTGTTTTCACGGTGTGTACACTTAGGATGGGTTAAACGCAGAGCACAAATTCCGAGTATAGGTAACCATACTTGGCCACATGTCATGTCATGTCACGTTACTTAATGTATATATGTTATCCGCGTTATGAGAATAGAATGGCTGAGTTGAGGAGGAGCGAGAAAACAAAGTATTTGTATTGAGAGTATTTATATTATCTGTATTGAGGAAACAAAGTTTGAGTATTGAGAAGCACCTATAAATTAGATCAAGCTCCAGTCATGGTGCAAAAAAAAAAAAAACAGCCCTCGATCTTCGAGTGAAACTATATGAAATTATATAAATACATACATTTTCTGCTCCCATATCTTGAATTTTCTGATCATTCTTCATGCATTGTAGTACTGAATCATGCAGTGAAAGAACACACTTGCACGTGCGCTAGTCTAACCTAGACGACTTTACGTAATGTATGTGTGCACTCTGTAGGTGTGTTTTGTTTTATTCTTGCAATATACTCATTAAAACAACAATTACGAAATTATCGCAAACGATATATATCGCACACCCCTATAACAAAGGCTATATCATAAATAAAGGCAGTTATTATTGTTTTTGGTATTGACTTTTTCAAGTTACTTGTCCGATTGGGCAAGTAAATTTCTCTTTCACTTGTCCGTCTAAAACATTCACTTGTCCCGGACAAGCGTTAATGTCGAGGCCTCTATATATATTAGTATTTACAAGCATTCAGTATTGTGTTGTGTATTTCTACTAAGAGTTGTGTTAGTTGTTTGTGCATTTTGCAGGTAAAAATTGTTTCTGCATGTTTTAACCATTTCCATTCATCGGTGGCAGGAAACTTTTTAAACACAGAGTAACTGAAATGTAATTTTATAGAAGATTCATGTTTAAAGGTTATTTCACAGGTAAAGGGATAGTTCACCCAAAAATAAAAATTCTCTTTAATTACTCGTCCTCATGTTGTTCCAAACCTATAAGACCTTCAAGATCTTAAAGGTAAAGGTAGTAAAGATATCGTTAAAATAGGTGCACACCAAAAGTGCTAGTGTTAAAGCACCCTTATATTCTTCAAATAGCAGTACTTGTTGCAGTTGATCTGATGACGCCTAGCCATGCTCATGTAATTGTAACTTTTTTTACATTTTTTTTTTCATTTTCACGAATATTTTTATTGCTGCTTGTTGTTATTGAATATTTTTAACAGAATGTATTACTGTAGTTGAAGTAATGTACAGTAGTATTCTATATTGATTAAATTTTTATAATTGTATGTAAAGAATTTCTTCTTTTTTGTTGTTTTTTTTTTCAGCCATCTCATGAATTGAGATGACATGGGCATCTTGATTGTGACTGAGGAGGAGCAATGGGAGGTGCTTCCAAAATAAACCAATGACGTTGCTATCATTTTGGAAGCACATCTTGTCCCCATCGATATCTGTGACATCCCGAAAGCATTTGTGCTCCTGATGGGTCTTCTTTACATCATTAACAAAACACAGTACAGTTCTGATGTTCTCAAAACTTTGCACAAATATTGGTGGGAGCAGCTGTTCTTCACGTGTTTACGGGCTACGAAACATGCTACTCTGCAAAAAGTAGACTTTTTGGTTGGTTTTTGCACTTTGTTCAACACACGTTTTTTGCCATGTTATGGCATCTCTTTTTAAAATTTTGAATGCACTTTGATGCATGTTTTGACTTCTGACTTATATTGAAATGGAAAATTTCAGAATTACTCATCTGTTCTTTTGATTAAATGTGCATTAGTGAAATGAATGTAGATATTTACTGCAATTGTTCCAAAGAAATTCAATGTCAGTGTTCATCTATGTTTTTTAAAGATAGGATGTTTTAATTCTCAACACAATAATGCTAAGTAGGATACTGTCAATTTTGAAATCAAATAAAATAGCATTCTGCATGTTCTTCAATGAGCCATTTTTCTGAAGTACTGTTAGAAAATAGAAACTTGTTGTGCGGCAAATTACATAGTTCAGCCAGTTGAATGAACTTAACATTACAAGTAAGATGAACTATTCTCGAAAAAGTTATCTGGCTGCCTTAAAAAAATGTTAACTCAACAAGATGCTTAGTTTAGCCAATTTTTATTTAGTTTGCACAACTTATAATTATAAGTTTATTCAACAAAATGCTTAGTTTAAACAACTAAACGTTTGTTGGTCTGACTAATTTTATGTTGTTTCAACTTGGATTTAGGTTAGCACAACTGTCATGTCTTGTTGGGCTAACTTAAAAACTTGTTGGTTAGACAAAGTATAAAGTTGATTCAGCTTCACCTTTGTTAACCCAACTATTAATTATAGGTTTAAGGAACTCCAACATATGTTTAAACAACAAAAGTTTTTTAGCTTATTTAACACAAATTTTAAGGCAGCCAGGTTACAAATTATTTTAAGTTGAATCAACTTGTTATTTTTTTAGTGTACAGCACCACTTGATTATTTGACTCCTCCCCTCACCGTAGCCGCCTACTCTCTAAACCTCTTCTCAAACGAGGCTCAACTTAAACGAGCCTATGTTCACACTGCCTGCAGAGTTTTACTAAGCTACTTTACTACAGACAAGCAGCACTGTCATCTTCAGCTCTTTCTAGCTTTATTACGAAACGTTCAACGTTTATTATGACATTTATGTTGTTGTAGCCTACATTTGTGTGTGCGTGTGTTTAAATTGCAGCCTTTACAAAATTAGGAACTGTTGTCAGTTTAAGTCGTAGCAGAATGGCAAAGAAAATATTTGACATGTTTATATTCTTCAGTTTGAGTTTATGGAGTGGTAAGTGTTTTCAATTCTTTGTATTTCATTGTCCACATACACAAACATTATCGTATTTCTTTCTCTTTTTTTAATGTTTTGTAATGTTTTGTGACTAATAAACTCAGCTATTTGTTCTTTGTCCTATTTTGTCATTTTTCTTTTCCAGTGACATCAAACAGTTGATTTATTCCACATTACTGAATTATACATGCAAATTAGTGATGACTTGTTTTGCAATGACAATTTTTAAAACAGTTAAAAAAAAAAAACTCTAAATGTGGTAGATGTTGATATTCTGAGTAAATGTTGTGTTTGTTGATCAGGTGTGTTTGGTGCTGATGCAGTGAAGTCAGAGTCAGTGACGGAGGGAGAATCAGTCACTCTAGAAATTGATGATACTACAGATGATCAAATACGGTGGAGAATTGGACACAACATTATCATAACTCTAATCAACAGACAGAACAATATAAGCACAGTTTATGATGATGTTCTTGATGAGAGATTCAAAGGCAGACTGCAGCTGGATCAGACTGGATCTCTGACCATCACAGACACCAGAACCACACACTCTGGACTTTATGAAGTTATCGGCAGCAGAACACAGACGCCACTCAACACATTCAATCTTACCGTCTATGGTGAGTAGAATATTTTTTATAAGCTTACATCTTTTTAACTGTCATAAATGTTGAGAATATATAAAATTATAGAACTCTGTGGATTCATTTTTGCAACACATTCAGCTCGACGCATTAATTTCTTAATTTCTATGGTATGTAGAATATTTACCCTGTTTGCTGCTGGGTGTTTCTTTAATGGTCAATTTTCAACTTTAATGGTCAATTCCTGCATATAACAGCTTGATTGGAAAGCAAGCATAATAAATAAATAAATAAATAAATAAATAAATAAATTCTATGAGATTAACCTTAAAATTTGCATGCTTTATTTTTTACATCATGTCTCATAATTCATCTAAAGTTTTTCAGTGACAGTGTTGTCTGCTTGCTAAACATTCTTTCTATATCAGATTGTTTTTAAATGCTCTACTTTTGATGAGTCTTTCTTTCTCATCTACTTCTGCATTTATCTTCATTCATGTTTTCTAGCTCATCTTTCTGTTCCTGTCATCAGTAGAGACTGTTCTTCATCATCATCATCATCCTCAGAGCAGAGTTGTTCATTGGTGTGTTCAGCTGTGAATGTGAGTGATGTGAGTCTCTCCTGGTACAGAGGAATCAGTTTATTGTCCAGCATCAGTGAGTCTGATCTCAGCATCAGTCTGTCTCTACCTCTGGAGGTGGAATATAAGGATAAAAACATCTACAGCTGTGTGCTCAACAATCCCATCAGAAACCAGACCACACATCTGGACATCAGCACACTCTGTCAACCATGTGCAGGTACTTCACACACACACACACACACACACACACACACATACATATACAGGTGCATCTCAATAAATTAGAATGTCGTGGTAAAGTTCATTTATTTCAGTAATTCAACTCAAATTGTGAAACTCGTGTATTAAATAAATTCAATGCACACAGAAGGAAGTAGTTTAAGTCTTTGATTCTTTTAATTTTGATGATTTTGGCTCACATTTAACAAAAACCCACCAATTCACTCATCTCAACAAATTAGAATACTTCATAAGACCAATTAAAAAAAAAACATTTTTAGTGAATTGTTGGCCTTCTGGAAAGTATGTTAATTTACTGTATATGTACTCAATACTTGGTAGGGGCTCCTTTTGCTTTAATTACTGCCTCAATTCGGTGTGGCATGGAGGTGATCAGTTTGTGGCACTGCTGAGGTGGTATGGAAGCCCAGGTTTCTTTGACAGTGGCCTTCAGCTCATCTGCATTTTTTGGTCTCTTGTTTCTCATTTTCCTCTTGACAATACCCCGTAGATTCTCTATGGGGTTCAGGTCTGGTGAGTTTGCTGGCCTGTCAAGCACACCAACACCATGGTCATTTAACCAACTTTTGGTGCTTTTGGCAGTGTGGGCAGGTGCCAAATCCTGCTAGAAAATGAAATCAGTATCTTTAAAAAGCTGGTCAGCAGAAGGAAGCATGAAGTGCTCCAAAATTTCTTGGTAAACGGGTGCAGTGACTTTGGTTTTCAAAAAACACAATGGACCAACACCAGCAGATGACATTGCACCCCAAATCATCACAGACTGTGGAAACTTAACACTGGACTTCAAGCAACTTGGGCTATGAGCTTCTCCACCCTTCCTCCAGACTCTAGGACCTTGGTTTCCAAATGAAATACAAAACTTGCTCTCATCTGAAAAGAGGACTTTGGACCACTGGGCAACAGTCCAGTTCTTCTTCTCCTTAGCCCAGGTAAGATGCCTCTGACGTTGTCTGTGGTTCAGGAGTGGCTTAACAAGAGGAATACGACAACTGTAGCCAAATTCCTTGACACGTCTGTGTGTGTTGGCTCTTGATGCCTTGACCCCAGCCTCAGTCCATTCTTTGTGAAGTTCACCCAATTTCTTGAATCAATTTTGCTTGACAATCCTCATAAGGCTGCGGTTCTCTCGGTTGGTTGTGCATCTTTTTCTTCCACACTTTTTCCTTCCACTCAACTTTCTGTCAACATGCTTGGATACAGCACTCTGTGAACAGCCAGCTTCTTTGGCAATGAATGTTTGTGGCTTACCCTCCTTGTGAAGGGTGTCAATGATTGTCTTCTGGACAACTGTCAGATCAGCAGTCTTCCCCATGATTGTGTAGCCTAGTGAACCAAACTGAGAAACCATTTTGAAGGCTCAGGAAACCTTTGCAGGTGTTTTGAGTTGATTAGCTGATTGGCATGTCACCATATTCTAATTTGTTGAGATAGTGAATTGGTGGGTTTTTGTTAAATGTGAGCCAAAATCATCACAATTAAAAGAACCAAAGACTTAAACTACTTCAGTCTGTGTGCATTGAATTTATTTAATACATGAGTTTCACAATTTGAGTTGAATTACTGAAATAAATGAACTTTTCCACGACATTCTAATTTGAGATGCACCTGTGTGTATATATATATATATATATATATATATATATATATATATATATGAGGACTACTATTTTGCTGCACGGAACTGCAGAAGAACTGATGACGGCTCGGTTTGATCTTCGGCTGACCAATCAGCAGAAAGGGGCGTTTAATTCCCGCCCACCTGTAGAGATCGAATATTTAAGCTGTTTTTTCATTTTTTATGTCTGAATGAAAAACGAAAAATTAAGCTGAATTCTCATTTTTTTCCTTTCTTTGAACAAATGAAAACACGAAAATCAGTGCAGTTTTCTTGTTTTTCTACTATCAACATTAATTCAAAAAACGAATGATCGGATGGGTCCGTGTACGTTGCGTTCATTCGTTTTTTGATTTAAAATTGAAAAAAGAAACATGAGAAAACGGCACCATTTTCGTTTTTCGTTTTTTCAGAAAAATTAAGAAACAAGAAATCGCCTTGATTTGCCGTTTTTACATTCAGGGGTAGAAAATGGATAAACAGCTTGAATGTTCGATTTCCACGTGTGGGAGGGAATTAAACGCCCCTTTTCACTGATTGGTCAAGCAAGAATCAAAAGATGCCGTCATCATGTCGTCTTTAGTTTCGTGCAACAGAATAAAAGCGTTCATTGCAACTCCTGCGTTCATCTCCCTCTCATCAAACAACCAGACTAACAAATGGCTTGACACAAACCATACTGGGGCAGCGCCTATAGACAGGGCTCACTTCTGTGTAGACATTGATTCTTTATGGCAAATATTAGGTGCTTATTGCAGAAATATGTATGTACCTCTTATCTGCAGACATGTTACCCTTTTAGTCTATTTCTTTGGCGCACCGCACATTTTATTTAGCTGTCCAGTTATCAAAATCTGTGTGGCAAAGCTGCGTGACATTTACATTATAGTGAAGTGCAGACCAGTATCGATTTTAGTGTGAAAATAAAGCTATCTTACCGTTTCGATTATTATTTCGAGTTTTGTTGTTGTTGTTGTTGTTTTTTTTTCATAGAGAAGTTTATATTATACTGTTAAAATCTGACAGCACATTACACAGGTATATAATACATGCTATTTTTATAGAAAAGGGCATTTTTCTAACTTTATAAAATATGTCTGTCACCAGTGGCAGATCTAGGATTTTTTAGAAGCAGGGGCCACAATGGGGCCACCATTTACAGAGAGGGGCCAAGTTTACTGTTCAAGTCTTTGGAAACTTTAACAATAACGGCTTAAATATTTCTGTGTGTGTGTGTGTGTGTGTGTGTGTGTGTGTGTTTGTGTGTGTGAGTGTATATATATATATATATATATATATATATATATATATATATATATGTATATATATATGTATTCATTAAGAATAACATACATAAAAAAATGTAATACAATATTTGAGGAAAAACTGGCTTCCCTGCCAATTTGGAGTTCGTTTTCATACTTTGTTGAGTTTTGGGTTCCAACAACAAGAACCCAGCAGGCACACAACGTCATATGACGTTAATATTAGGTTAGATTTAGGTCGCGACGTCAGCTGACCAAAATTCAATGTCAAGCCAATGTCTAATGACAACGTTAATTTGACGTCCAAGACCGACGTCAGCTGACGTTGAAATTTAGTTAGTTTTAGGTTGTGGCATTAACTAACCAAAATCCAACGTCGAACCAACGTCTCAAGCCAACGTCAAATTGACGTTAAATACTGATATTTAGTCGTCAGGTATGGCAACCAAAACCCAACGTCTTCTAGACGTCATATTGGTGACGTCTACTCAACGTCAAACTCTAACATCATAAGACGTTGAAATTTAGTTAGTTTTAGGTTGTGGCATTAACTAGCCAAAATCCAACGTCGAGCCAACGTCTCAAGCCAACGTCAAATTGACGTCAATTACTGATATTTAGTCATCCGGTATGGCAACCAAAACCCAACGTCTCCTAGACGTCACATTGGTGACGTCTACTCAACGTCAAACTCTAACATCATTAGACGTTGAAATTTAGTTAGTTTTAGATTGTGGCATTAAATAACCAAAATCCAACGTCGAGCCAACGTCTCAAGCCAACGTCAAATTGACGTCAAATACTGATATTTAGTCGTCAGGTATGGCAACCAAAACCCAATGTCTCCTAGACGTCATATTGGTGACGTCTACTCAACGTCCAACTCTAACATCATTAGACGTTGAAGTTTAGTTAGTTTTAGGTTGTGGCATTAACTAACCAAAATCCAACGTCGAGCCAACGTTTCAGGCCAACGTCAAATTGACGTCAAATACTGATATTTAGTCGTCAGGTATGGCAACCAAAACCCAACGTCTCCTAGACGTCATATTGGTGATGTCTACTCAACATCAAACTCTAACATCATTAGACGTTGATATTTAGTTAGTTTTAGGTTGTGGCATCAACTAACCAAAATCCAACGTCGAGCCAACGTCTAAAGCCAACGTCAAATTGACATCAAATACTGATATTTAGTCGTCAGGTATGGCAACCAAAACCCAACGTCTCCTAGACGTCATATTGGTGACGTCTACTCAACGTCAAACTCTTAACGTCATTAGACATTGAAATGTTGTTAGTTTTAGGTTGTGGCATTAACTAACCAAAATCCAACGTCGAGCCAACGTCTCAAGCCAACGTCAAATTGACGTCAAATACTGATATTTAGTCATCAGGTATGGCAACCAAAACCCAACGTCTCCTAGACGTCATATTGGTAACGTCCACTCAACGTCAAACTCTAACATCATTAGACGTTGATATTTAGTTAGTTTTAGGTTGTGGCATTAACTAACCACAATCCAACGTCGAACCAACGTCTCAAACCAACGTCACATTGACGTCAAATACCGATATTTAGTCGTCAGGTATGGCAACCAAAACCCAACGTCTTCTAGACGTCATATTGGTGACGTCTACTCAACGTCAAACTCTAACATCATAAGACGTTGAAATTTAGTTAGTTTTAGGTTGTGGCATTAACTAGCCAAAATCCAACGTCGAGCCAACGTCTCAAGCCAACGTCAAATTGACGTCAATTACTGATATTTAGTCATCCGGTATGGCAACCAAAACCCAACGTCTCCTAGACGTCACATTGGTGACGTCTACTCAACGTCAAACTCTAACATCATTAGACGTTGAAATTTAGTTAGTTTTAGATTGTGGCATTAAATAACCAAAATCCAACGTCGAGCCAACGTCTCAAGCCAACGTCAAATTGACGTCAAATACGGATATTTAGTCGTCAGGTATGGCAACCAAAACCCAACGTCTCCTAGACGTCATATTGGTGATGTCTACTCAACATCAAACTCTAACATCATTAGACGTTGATATTTAGTTAGTTTTAGGTTGTGGCATTAACTAACCAAAATCCAACGTCGAGCCAACGTCTCAAGCCAACGTCAAATTGACGTCAAATACTGATATTTAGTCATCAGGTATGGAAACCAAAACCCAACGTCTCCTAGACGTCATATTGGTGACGTCTACTCAACGTCAAACTCTAACATCATTAAACGTTGATATTTAGTTAGTTTTAAGTTGTGACATTAACTAACTAATATCCAACTTCGAGCCAACGTCTCAAGGCAACGTCACATTAACATGAAATACTGATATTTAGTCGTCAGGTATGGCAACCAAAACCCAACATCTCCTAGACGTCATATTGGTGATGTCTACTCAACGTCAAACTCTAACATCATTAAACGTTGATATTTAGTTAGTTTTAGGTTGTGGCATTAACTAACCAAAATCCAACATCGAGCCAACGTCACATTGACGTCAAATGCTGATATTTATTCGTCAGGTATGGCAACCAAAACCCAACGTCTCCTAGACGTCATATTGGTAACGTCCACTCAACGTCAAACTCTAACATCATTAGACGTTGATATTTAGTTAGTTTTAGGTTGTGGCATTAACTAACCACAATCCAACGTCGAGCCAACGTCTCAAACCGACGTCACATTGACGTCAAATACCGATATTTAGTCGTCAGGTATGGTAACCAAAACCCAACGTCTCCTAGACGTCATATTGGTAACGTCCACTCAACGTCAAACTCTAACATCATTAGACGTTGATATTTAGTTAGTTTTAGGTTGTGGCATTAACTAACCACAATCCAACGTCGAGCCAACGTCACATTGACGTTAAATACCGATATTTAGTCGTCAGGTATGGCAACCAAAACCCAACGTCTCCTAGACGTCATATTGGTGATGTCTACTCAACGTCCAACTCTAACATCATTAGACGTTGAAATTTAGTTAGTTTTAGGTTGTGGCATTAACTAACCAAAATCCAACGTCGAGCCAACGTTTCAAGCCAACCTCAAATTGACGTCAAATACTGATATTTAGTTGTCAGGTATGGCAACCAAAACCCAACGTCTTCTAGACGTCACATTGGTGACGTCTACTCAATGTCAAACTCTAACATCATTAGATGTTGAAATTTAGTTAGTTTTAGGTTGTGGCATTAACTAACCAAAATCCAACGTCGAGCCAACGTCTCAAGCCAACGTCAAATTGACGTCAAATACTGATATTTAGTCGTCAGGTATGGCAACCAAAACCCAACGTCTCCTAGACGTCATATTGGTAACGTCCACTCAACGTCAAACTCTAACATCATTAGACGTTGATATTTAGTTAGTTTTAGGTTGTGGCATTAACTAACCACAATCCAACGTCGAGCCAACGTCTCAAGCCAACGTCACAGTGACGTCAAATACCGATATTTAGTCGTCAGGTATGGTAACCAAAACCCAACGTCTCCTAGACGTCATATTGGTAACGTCCACTCAACGTCAAACTCTAACATCATTAGACGTTGATATTTAGTTAGTTTTAGGTTGTGGCATTAACTAACCAAAATCCAAAGTCGAGCCAACGTCTAAAGCCTACGTCAAATTGACATCAAATACTGATATTTAGTCGTCAGGTATGGCAACCAAAACCCAACGTCTCCTAGACGTCATATTGGTGATGTCTACTCAACGTCAAACTCTAACATCATTAGACGTTGATATTTAGTTAGTTTTAAGTTGTGGCATTAACTAACCAAAATCCAACGTCGAGCCAACATCTCAAGCCAATGTCAAATTGACGTCAAATACTGATATTTAGTCATCAGGTATGGAAACCAAAACCCAACGTCTCCTAGACGTCATATTGGTGATGTCTACTCAACGTCAAACTCTAACATCATTAGACGTTGATATTTAGTTAGTTTTAAGTTGTGGCATTAACTAACTGATATCCAACTTCGAGCCAGCATCTCAAGGCAACGTCACATTAACATGAAATACTGATATTTAGTCGTCAGGTATGGCAACCAAAACCCAACATCTCCTAGACGTCATATTGGTGACGTCTACTCAATGTCAAACTCTAACATCATTAGACGTTGAAATTTAGTTAGTTTTAGGTTGTGGCATTAACTAACCAAAATCCAACGTCAAGCCAATGTCTCAAGCCAACGTCAAATTGACGTCAAATACTGATATTTAGTCTTCAGGTATGGCAACCAAAACCCGACGTCTTCTAGACGTCATATTGGTGACGTCTACTCAACGTCAAACTCTAACATCTTTAGACGATGATATTTAGTTAGTCTTAGGTTGTGGCATTATCTAACCAAAATCCAACGTTGAGCCAACGTCTCAAGCCAACGTCAAATTGACGTCAAATACTGATATTTAGTCTTCAGGTATGGCAACCAAAACCCGACGTCTTCTAGACGTCATATTGGTGACGTCTACTCAACATCAAACTCTAACATCATTAGACATTGAAATTTAGTTAGTTTTCGGTTGTGGCATTAACTAACCAAAATCCAACGTCGAGCCAACGTCTCAAGCCAACGTCAAATTGATGTCAAATACTGATATTTAGTCGTCAGGTATGGCAACCAAAACCCAACGTCTCCTAGACGTCATATTGATGATGTCTACTCAACGTCAAACTCTAACATCATTAAACGTTGATATTTAGTTAGTTTTAGGTTGTGGCATTAACTAACCAAAATCCAACATCGAGCCAACGTCTCAAGCCAACGTCACATTGACGTCAAATGCTGATATTTAGTCGTCAGGTATGGCAACCAAAACCCAACGTCTCCTAGACGTCATATTGGTAACGTCCACACAACGTCAAACTCTAACATCATTAGACGTTGATATTTAGTTAGTTCTAGGTTGTGGCATTAACTAACCAAAATCCAACATCGAGCCAACGTCTCAAGCCAACGTCACATTGACGTCAAATGCTGATATTTAGTCGTCAGGTATGGCAACCAAAACCCAACGTCTCCTAGACGTCATATTGGTAACGTCCACACAACGTCAAACTCTAACATCATTAGACGTTGATATTTAGTTAGTTCTAGGTTGTGGCATTAACTAACCAAAATCCAACGTCGAGCCAATGTCTCAACCCAACGTCCCATTGACGTCAAATACTGATATTTAGTCGTCAGGTATGGCAACCAAAACCCAACGTCTCCTAGACGTCATATTGGTAACGTCCACACAACGTCAAACTCTAACATCATTTGACGTTGATATTTATTTAGTTTTAGGTTGTGGCATTAACTAACCAAAGTCCAACGTCGAGCCAACGTCCCATTGACGTCAAATACTGATATTTAGTCGTCAGGTATGGCAACCAAAACCCAACGTCTCCTAGACATCACAATGGTAACGTCCACACAACGTCAGAATCTAATATTAGACTTTGATCTTTTGTTAGCTTCAGGTTGTGGCATTAACTAAACAAATTCCAACGCTGAGCCAACATCTTAAGCCAACATCATATTGATGTCAAATTCTGACATTTAGTCATGAAAAAAAAAAATAATAAAAAAATTAATTTAACGGAATATAACTGTACATATTTACAGTATTTTTCTGTTCTTTTAAATTATAAGCAAAATTCTGTAAAACAACATCTATAAATTAACAACTTGATTTTTATTTTAAGTAGGCTATTATATCATTAATGACAAATTATAGTAGTTCTCATTTTTTAACACAGGAAAATGGCTGTATTATTTATACACATTTTTTTTCTGTTTTCATAAATTTCATATAATTTAATGTAAAATTACACAAATAATCTGTAATATGTAGCTCATTATATTAAAGGTTTATGCCCATACTAGCTGTTTAGCATTTTTCTTTGTAATTTTAAAGTACAACATATTATTTTTATATTTAGGTGTTTTTACATGTAAACTCTGCAATTCTGAACACAAATATAGCTGACTTATTTCATTACATGAAATAATGCATTGTCTGTTTTTAAAGAGCAAAGCTGCACTACTCTCCAGGTTGAAACTTTCAGGGCTCTGCCCACACACCAGTTGATCCAAATTACTTTGCATTGGAAATTGTGAATAGAGAAAAGTACACATAAACTTTAAAAGCTCAAACTCTCAAAAAAAAAAAATTAAAAAATTAAAAAAATCCATTGACTTTCACAAACACGGCATACAGCCATCGTAAAGTAACGGTATGTTATCTGATCAGAATGTGCATTTGTTATTTGTGTGAGAGAAACCCTATACCTACTGAGAAATTTGAAATTAGAAAAAAACAGAGCATGAAGAAAAGGGTCTGAAAGGACTGGAATGCATACCAGCATGCATTGTGTAGAAAACACACATTCAAATATGGAAAATTTGTCAAATGTGCATGTCTGCATTATGGAAACACCTTGCTGTGAGGTGACAGCTTAATAACCACTGAATCATCTTGCTGCTGCAAGCAATACAATGATGAAATGAATAAGAGTACATTCATTATCAAAGGCCTCAATTATTGTTGAATTAGTCGCATATCAACATACAGTTTACATTTTCCAATACTGTAATGTTGTAATGTAATGTAATGCATTGTATTATTTTCAAATACAATGCTGTAACGGCATTACCACTGCAGTCAAAAGTGTAATCTGTAGACAATTGTTGCAATTATGACAGTGTTTGCAGTAAGTGTTACTGTGGACAAAGGAATAAACTTAACCCAACAGGTGGTTTAACACTGCAATACAGCAAAGGGTCAGATACAGAAAATGCCACAGTTGTATGCACAGCTGCATTTAGGCATAAGAGTGGTTATACAGTTGAGACAAGGGATTTGTTAAAGTTCAGAAGGGTCATTATTGGTCATGTGAATGTAACTGTAACTTAAAAGTATAGCCAGACATGTACACACCCTCTCTGTACTCCTAAACCTAACCCTATTTTAACTCTAAATTCATAGAGAAATTATAGGTGAATAGTGAATAGCACATACACTTGTAAGCATAAGTGAAAACACCATTTTATCAATTAATTACATGTGCATCTCAATAAATTAGAATGTCGTGGAAAAGTTCATTTATTTCAGTAATTCAACTCAAATTGTGAAACTCGTGTATTAAATAAATTCAATGCACACAGACTGAAGTAGTTTAAGTCTTTGGTTCTTTTAATTGTGATGATTTTGACTCACATTTAACAAAAAAACACTAATTCACTCTCTCAACAAATTAGAATATGGTGACATGCCAATCCGCTAATCAACTCAAAACACCTGCAAAGGTTTCCTAAGCCTTCAAAATGGTCTCTCAGTTTGGTTCACTAGGCTACACAATCATGGGGAAGACTGCTGATCTGACAGTTGTCCAGAAGACAATCATTGACACCCTTCACAAGGAGGGTAAGCCACAAACATTCATTGCCAAAGAAGCTGGCTGTTCACAGAGTGCTGTATCCAAGCATGTTAACAGAAAGTTGAGTGGAAGGAAAAAGTGTGGAAGAAAAAGATGCACAATCAACCGAGAGAACCGCAGCCTTATGAGGATTGTCAAGGAAAATCGATTCAAGAATTTGGGTGAACTTCACAAGGAATGGACTGAGGCTGGGGTCAAGGCATCAAGAGCCACCACACACAGACGTGTCAAGGAATTTGGCTACAGTTGTCGTATTTCTCTTGTTAAGCCACTCCTGAACCACAGACAACGTCAGAGGCATCTTACCTGGGCTAAGGAGAAGAAGAACTGGACTGTTGCCCAGTGGTCCAAAGTCCTCTTTTCAGATGAGAGCAAGTTTTGTATTTCATTTGGAAACCAAGGTCCTAGAGTCTGGAGGAAGGGTGGAGAAGCTCATAGCCCAAGTTGCTTGAAGTCCAGTGTTAAGTTTCCACAGTCTGTGATGATCTGGGGTTCAATGTCATCTGCTGGTGTTGGTCCATTGTGTTTTTTGAAAACCAAAGTCACTGCACCCGTTTACCAAGAAATTTTGGAGCACTTCATGCTTCCTTCTGCTGACCAGCTTTTTAAAGATGCTGATTTCATTTTCTAGCAGGATTTGGCACCTGCCCACACTGCCAGAAGCACCAAAAGTTGGTTAAATGACCATGGTGTTGGTGTGCTTGACTGGCCAGCAAACTCACCAGACCTGAACCCCACAGAGAATCTATGGGGTATTGTCAAGAGGAAAATGAGAAACAAGAGACCAAAAAATGCAGATGAGCTGAAGGCCACTGTCAAAGAAACCTGGGCTTCCATACCACCTCAGCAGTGCCACAAACTGATCACCTCCATGCCACGCCGAATTGAGGCAGTAATTAAAGCAAAAGGAACCCCTACCAAGTATTGAGTACATATACAGTAAATAAACATACTTTCCAGAAGGCCAACAATTCACTAAAAATGTTTTTTTTTATTGGTCTTATGAAGTATTCTAATTTGTTGAGATTGGTGGGTTTTTGTTAAATGTGAGCCAAAATCATCACAATTAAAAAAACCAAAGACTTAAACTACTTCAGTCTGTGTGCATTGAATTTATTTAATACACGAGTTTCACAATTTGAGTTGAATTACTGAAATAAAAGAACTTTTCCACGACATTCTAATTTATTGAGATGCACCTGTACATGTAACAGCCTAAAAAAAAAAAAAAAAAAATCAATATACATACATATTTGCTATGTTTTGTTTAAAACAAGTTTTTTTTTTTTTCTACAGTTGCAATGTTATTTGATTTCTCTCTGTGTTGCTTTGGTCGTGATTGGTTAATCTGAACGTCATCCAGGAATCTGGCCAATGACAACTGGGCCCGCCTCCTACCGCTCAAATTTGAATTTACACATCAGTCCGTTGCTGCTCGCGCTCTGTTTGTCTGCAGTCCTGCTCCGTTCAGTGCTCTAGTAATGGCTTTTACATGGATTATCACATATCTGACAGATTAATTCTTATTTTGAACGAGTTATGTGGTGCCGATTGAGAATGAAAACGCGCGAATATGAACACAGACACTTAACAATGGCTAATGGACACATATTGCAAACGGCAGAAGGTAAATACCTTTTATAATTTTTCTACTGTTAAAGTGATATGTTAATCGCGATGACAATCTGTTACTGTGTTTTGTTATTATGTTTTAATACTGTCAAGATAAGGCTGTGTGCAATGACGATGTCGTGGCCATGATTTAAAGTGACTCCTTAGTGTTTTTAAATAATTTTGTATATCGCGGAATGTAAATATATCCGCCTAACATAGTACTACAAGTTACTGACGTTTTAATAGAGAAACATGCATGAATGACAGAATAAATAGCGGGACATGTATGATGTTAATATGAGTTAAGCACAGAAGGCCGCCTTTTGCTGATCTTATTTTTAATAACAGAATGAAATAGTAAAAATAACTATATTGTTATTTTATTGTAAAATAAAATGGCTTACTGTGGAACATGAAAAACTGGCATGTACACTCGTTCAACAGAGAGGACATGAAACCAGCATTCTTGGACTCGGAAGAATACTAATGTCATATTAACATTAATACTTTAAATGATAATGTGCCGTTATATGTGCTGAAATGTGAACACAGGCAAAGCAGGCAAACTCTGCACCAAGGCACCACTCTGATTCAAAGTTAATTCCTGTAAACTCCCTCATCATTTTCTCACCCTCATGTCTTTTTTAATCTTCTTTTGTGTTCCACAGAAAAAAGTCAGTTATGCAGATTGGAAAAGACATGGGTGAGTGATGACAGAATTTCCATCATATCCACCTTATTCTTCACATAAAAATGGGCCATTTGTAGATTTTATGGGTCTTGCTTCTGGTCTCTTTTGCTTCCAGATATTTTTAGCTGTACAGAACCACTCGTTTTGCTGCTTGATTTTGGTGTGTCTTACCATGTTATTTTAGTGTATTATCTTAATTATGAACACACTGGTTTGTAATGCAACAGTTTTACAGTTTACTGCATGTTGTTATTGCTGTTGTTATTTCCCTATAGCGGCTAATGAACTGGGAGTCTCGCCCATAGGCTTACTTCCGTGTTTAGGAATAAGGTGGATGTGTATGATATCTTGAGTAATTTAATGATCTCCTCAAGTACATTTGCTAGACATTTCACCCACTTATGATAGAAAAGTGTGAATCGACTAATAATTATATTAATCATTATATTAGTTATAAATATACAGGTATTAGCATATTAGCAATTGATAAAAATATTCATTCTTTTTTTATTTTTTTGTGTACTAATTGGCATTTTTCTGGGTACAAAATTTATTTACTTTGTTATGATACATCTGAGAAAAGTTGTTCATTGTTGTGAATACTCACTTCTTTATAACTACCATCTCAAAGTAGAGAACACACAGCCAGAGCCGTAGTCACCCATTTTTATTGTGCGGCCCGTGGGGGTAACGTGCCTTGCTCAAGGGCACCTCAGGCCCCGTTTACACTAGGTACGTTTTTGAAAAGAGCGCTGTTCATTCACTCATCTACATTTCCTGCCAGTACTGAGACTCGAACCCATGACCTTCAGGTTACAAGTCTGATTCTCTAACCATTAGGTCACAACTAGATCATTAAATTAGCCAGAATGTCTCATAATTTCAAATGTTGTTTATAGAAAAGGTACACAATTGAAATCCTCCTTTTTAAGTACTTTTCAATAAATCCGTCTTTTTTTTTTTTCTTTTTTTTAACCCCCAGATGCAGCAAGGATCCAGCTGATTACTTCAGATTTGGAGGACTGGTCTTTATCTGCTGTGACTGTCACTTCTGGTGCAGAATCATGGACATTTATTTGTATGTTTTGATTTTACTTATTACACTTGTGTAGCTAGTATTCAGGATTAAAATACAATATAATTTTTGTCCACATATATTATCAGAGCTATATGGAGCCCAAAAGGGTCAGTCGAATATTGAGAAAAAAACACTGTGGCCCGGTTTCACAGACAGGGCTTAGACAAAGCCAGGATTAGGCCATAGTTCAATTAGGACATTTAAGTAATTTTTATTAATGTACTTGGAAAAAAAGATTACTGGTGTGCATATTGAGACAAAGCAAAGGCACTGATATATTTTAAGATCAGTCAGTGCAAGTTTCTTTCAGTTGAAACAGCTCAGACTTACATTTTAGTCTAGGATTGGGCTTAAGCCTTGTCTGTGAAACCGGGGGTATAAACCTGATTGGGAAAATACAAGATAAAATACAGTTCCCTGCACAATCTTTTTCAAAGAAAAAAATCATGATACTAACCCTAACTTGTAAGATAAAAATGTAATTTTTAGTTTTTCAATTGCTCCTCAAGAATTCCTCTTCAGGAATTTGTTTACATAAATTTACATCTGAATAATGAAACCGTTTTAAGCATGGAATACACTACATGACTTCTGAACAGATTTTTAAAATTCCAGGCATCAAACACTTACCAACTTTGTAAATAATGACAAAGGAAAGCTGGGCATCATATACAGGTAAATCTCAATAAATTAGTATGTCGTTGAAAAGTTAATTTATTTCAGTAATTCAACTCAAATTGTGAAACCCGTGTATTAAATAAATTCAATGCACACAGACTGAAGTAGTTTAAGTCTTTGGTTCTTTTAATTGTGATGATTTTGGCTCACATTTAACAAAAACCCACCAATTCATTATCTCAACAAATTAGAATATTTCATAAGACCAATAAAAAAAAAAAAAACATTTTTAGTGAATTGTTGGCCTTCTGGAAAGTATGTTAATTTACTGTATATGTACTCAATACTTGGTAGGGGCTCCTTTTGCTTTAATTACTGCCTCAATTCGGCGTGGCATGGAGGTGATCAGTTTGTGGTACTGCTGAGGTGGTATGGAAGCCCAGGTTTCTTTGACAGTGGCCTTCAGCTCATCTGCATTTTTTGGTCTCTTGTTTCTCATTTTCCTCTTGACAATACCCCATAGATTCTCTATGAGGTTCAGGTCTGGTGAGTTTGCTGGCCAGTCAAGCACACCAACACCATGGTCATTTAACCAACTTTTGGTGCTTTTGGCAGTGTGGGCAGGTGCCAAATCCTGCTAGAAAATGAAATCAGCATCTTTAAAAAGCTGGTCAGCAGAAGGAAGCATGAAGTGCTCCAAAATTTCTTGGTAAACGGGTGCAGTGACTTTGGTTTGCAAAAAACACAATGGACCAACACCAGCAGATGACATTGCACCCCAAATCATCACAGACTGTGGAAACTTAACACTGGACTTCAAGCAACTTTAGCTATGAGCTTCTCCACCCTTCCTCCAGACTCTAGGACCTTGGTTTCCAAATGAAATACAAAACTTGCTCTCATCTGAAAAGAGGACTTTGGACCACTGGGCAACAGTCCAGTTCTTCTTCTCCTTAGCCCAGGTAAGACGCCTCTGACGTTGTCTGTGGTTCAGGAGTGGCTTAACAAGAGGAATACGACAACTGTAGCCAAATCCCTTGACATGTCTGTGTGTGGTGGCTCTTGATGCCTTGACCCCAGCCTCAGTCCATTCCTTGTGAAGTTCACCCAAATTCTTGAATCGATTTTGCTTGACAATCCTCATAAGGCTGCGGCTCTCTCGGTTGGTTGTGCATCTTTTTCTTCCACACTTTTTCCTTCCACTCAACTTTCTGTCAACATGCTTGGATACAGCACTCTGTGAACAGCCAGCTTCTTTGGCAATGAATGTTTGTGGCTTACCCTCCTTGTGAAGGGTGTCAATGATTGTCTTCTGGACAACTGTCAGATCAGCAGTCTTCCCCATGATTGTGTAGCCTAGTGAACCAAACTGAGAGACCATTTTGAAGGCTCAGGAAACCTTTGCAGGTGTTTTGAGTTGATGAGTTGATTAGCTGATTGGCATGTCACCATGTTCTAATTTGTTGAGATTGGTGAATTGGTGGGTTTTTGTTAAATGTGAGCCAAAATCATCACAATTAAAAGAACCAAAGACTTAAACTACTTCAGTCCATGTGCATTGAATTTATTTAATACACGAGTTTCACAATTTGAGTTGAATTACTGAAATAAATGAACTTTTCCACGACATTCTAATTTGAGATGCACCTGTGTGTGTGTGTGTGTGTGTGTGTGTGTATATATATATTAGTGCTGTCAATCGATTAAAAAATTTAATCGCGTTAATCACAGTCATGGGCTGTGATTAATCACGATTAATCGCGCATTTAAAATACTAGGATTTACCTGTAAATGTGTTGAAATAAAGAAATGCATGACAAACTAGTTTAAGGAAACAGAACCTTTCACACCTCCGCCAGGTATGAGACATAATCCTTATTATTCTTTTATCATTATTCTTCTGTTTTTATTCAGCCATTAACAGCCTTTAAATTGGCAATAAAACGTTTACCAAGCCACAACGCTTCAATCCCAGTTTACATTTACCCAACTATTATCAAAAGTATTTCTGAATAAATACAACAAAACATTTTCTTGCGACCTTACGTGAAGTATTATGACAAAATACATTAAGAAGAAGAATTGGACCTGTTCTGCAGGTGCATTAGAGCTAATATTAGCATCATGCTACATAAGACAATTTATGAGATTAATAGTACACTTTTACTCAGAACTCACTTTAAACCATCATCGAGTGTTTGTAATAACTTCCTTTTGCGATCACATGTGGAATTTGGTCGTTTACTGTTGTTAAAATATGCTCTTTATAGCCTTTTATATCGCTGCACAAATTAGCATTTCAGATGTACACATTCATCACAAGAAAATCACATACAAACCATATCCTATCGTAATCATGTGTTTATTATCTTGTATAATCTATAGTGGCTGTTGTCATGTTTATTTCTGCTGTGTAAAAGCCTTAACGTGCTCTGGCTGAAACTCAGGTTGTTTGTGATGTTATAACCGCCTCTCCGTTCTTAAGTTGCCAGGTATACATTCCAAGTATAATACACATTCGTAAAAGGATCTATTTTCATTTTTATTTGTCTATATACACTTTGGGCGGCCGCTGTACATTATAAAAGTAACGTTAGCCCAAAAACCCGCGGCTCTGTAATATTTCCCGCGACTGTATTTTCAAAATAGCACACGGCCAATTGTGCCGCTGTCCTGGCAACACTGGTTCACTGTGACCTCATCACACACTATAGATAACCTTCCGCGCTGCGATGACGGGAAGAAGTTGGGGTCAAACATTATCAAATGATTAATTTGCGTTAAAAAAATATTAACGCGTTAAATTTTTTTGATTAATCGCATGCGTTAACGCGTTAACGTTGACACCCCTAATATATATATATATGAGGACTACTATGTACTACTACAATTTATTGAGGTGCACCTGTACTTAAGCCTGGAATACACTGCACAATTTTTGCCCTGATTTTCCGCCAATTTACAGTCTGGAGAAGTTGACGCTACTTGCTGAAAGTCAGAGCCAGTCGGCAGATTTGAGATGACAGATTCCAATCGCGTAGTGTATGATAGTCACAGACTCCGGTTGTTTAGCTTCAGACTCTGATTCTAGTTGGAGGATATCAAACATGTTTGATATTTTCAGCCGATTTTAGAACGCATATTGTTTTCATTTGTCATGCACCTCCTAGCAACAAGGCTCATGTTTCTGAGTGAGTTTGTTGTGATCGGAACAACTTTAAAGTCTGGTAGTGTATGATCCTCGGTCATGTAGTGTATGATGCCCAGTTTTCCTTTGTCACTATTTACAAAGTCAGTATATGTATGATGCCTAGTGTTAGTGTTTTAAAAATCTGTTCAAATTTTAAAAGTCATGTAGTGTTTTTCAACCTTTAGAATTAATAGTCATTTGAAACTGACAATCTTGTAGATGTTTTGTATTTCTTCTGTTGAGAATATTTAATTCAACTTCTGATCAAACTGTTCTGTTAATTGGTACAGTATTTTACAGTATTTTAAATGTCGAAATGTATTTCCTTTAAAATTTGTACTGTTTTTCTTCAAAAACTGAATGATTACATTTTCAGTTTTGTACAGTATATGTACAGACTTTGTATTTTGTCTTTCAAAATAAAACTTTTAATTTACAATCTTGAGCATGCTTTAACACTTCAATTTTTTTGTTTTTTAATAACCTGGAAAATAACAAGTGTTTCTCTGCAGAACTTTTGGGCTAGTACTTTCAGCACTTTATTGAATGCATTTGATCATAACAATGTAGGTAAAATCTGTAAAATGATAGTGTTCCTCTGTACAGTGTTTAGTGCTGTCACTTTATTGAATTTGTCAGTAATCTAAGAAAAATCCATAAAATAACAGTTTTACACTGTTCCTCTTGAAAAATAAAGAAACAGTCAAATGACTGGCAGTCGTGACTGCCAAACAAAAACCATAAAACTGAAGTAAATTAAAAAAAAATGGGACAAACCACGCTCATATTGATGTAATGTGGAATACCATTCATATGCCTTAAATACGGGACGATTCTGTTAATGTCAAGCCCTGTTTGCAAATATGTGCTAATATTGCCAACTTCTTGCAAAATTATGACAGACTGCTGATATTACTGAACTCATAGTGTGAAATATCCCAAAACATTGCTTTTGGTACCATATAATAGTCATAAATTGCTCAGTCAGTTGTTGTTTGTTCCTTCTCTTTTGTGTACATACAACAGACCCAAGTAAATGTTTAGAGGTTTTTGTGTTCACATCCTCACTGCCTTTTAGCATCAACATCAGGAAGGTTTTAGGTTTTGAAATTGCGAGATATCAGTTGTGTCTCCAGAAGATAAAAACCTAGCAGTTTGGGTGGGCCCATGATCTTCCATCTAGCACCACAGTAGAACCAATGTGACTTCTACATGAGATATGACAAACTTAACACAAACTATAACAAGCGGTTTATAATGTGTTATGTATAATCAATTGTTTGGACATTTAACTCTTCTTCCTTTTGTATTCACAGGTTGATGACAAATGTGGTAACGGCCAGTTTCAATAGGGATGTAATGCAATGTCTCTCCAACGTTGGAGGTTGAAATCAATTTAACTTTGGGTTCTGAAGTCAACCCGATTTTCATTTTCAACCAAAACGCAATGTTTGTCCACCGTTGGAGGTTGGCGAAAATCATGTTGACATCAGAACTTAACGTCAGATTGACGTCAACCTGTAACGTTGGACAGACGTTGCATTTTTCATTTTCAACCAAAATGCAACATCTGTCCAGCGTTTGAGATTGAAGTCAGTTTGACGTTGGGTTCTGACGTCAACACGATTTTCATTTTCAACTAAAATGCAACGTCTGTCCAACGTTGGAGATTGACGTCAATTTCATGTTGGGTTCTGACGTCAACCCGATTTTCATTTTCAACCAAAATGCAATGTCTGTCCAACGTTGGAGATTGACGTCAATTTGACGTTGGGTTCTGACGTCAACCCGATTTTCATTTTCAACCAAAATGCAACGTCTGTCCAATGTTGGAGATTGACGGTTATCTGAAGTTGGGTTCTGACGTCAACACGATTTTCATTTTCAACTAAAATGCAATGTCTGTCCAACGTTGGAGATTGACGTCAATTTGACGTTGGGTTCTGACGTCAACCCGATTTTCATTTTCAACCAAAATGCAACGTCTGTCCAACGCTGGAGATTGACGTCAGTCTGACGTTGGGTTATGACACCAGTCTGATGTTGGGTTCTGACGTCAACCCGATTTTCATTTTCAACCAAAATGTAACGTCTGTCCAACGTTGGAGATTGACATCAACCCGGTTTTCATTTCCAACCAAAATGCAACGTCTGTCCAACGTTGGAGATTGACGTCAATCTAACGTTGGGTTCTGACATCAATCTGACATTGGGTTCTGACGTCAACCCGATTTTCATTTTCAACCAAAATGTAACGTCTGTCCAACGTTGGAGATTGACGTCAATTTGACGTTGGGTTCTGACGTCAACCCGATTTTCATTTCCAACCAAAATGCAACGTCTGTCCAACGTTGGAGATTGACGTCAATCTGACGTTGGGTTCTGACATCAATCTGACGTTGGGTTCTGACATCAGTCTGACGTTGGGTTCTGACGTCAACCCGATTTTCATTTTCAACCAAAATACGACGTCTCTCCGACGTTGGGGTCCAACGTCAATCTGACGTTATATTGACGTCCGGTGCCTGCTGGGAATATTCACGAGCATATGATCAAATACAATATGTATAGCTTAATGTTGTTCTTGACATTGTAAGAAACTGACACCACACATCTTATCGTAAAAAAAAAAAAAAAAAAAATCAATATCTTTGTGACTGCTGCTGAAAATTTATTCATATCAAAGTCTTTGCTCAAGAGGTTGAATCCATCTATTTATTTGGCAATTACTTACTGACACACTATATAACAAGGCTATATACATTATTATTTGGACATGTAACGTATTGCATTCTAAATTAGGTCTCTTTCATCTTAATTTAAATTATATACATGCTTTTGTTCAGTGTTAGATCATGTTAGTTCTTAATGGTGCTACATCATTTTATTTTAATACTACAAATGAATTAGTATATATAAACATTTACATAGGAAATTAAAATAAAATGCTTTGTTCTGTATTGTACTGTGTGAACTATTGTTCAGCCTTATTGCAGTATAGAAATGAAACAGTATGAAAATTTCATATCACGATTATAGTGACCAAAATTATCACGGTTATCAGTATTGTTCAAATGTACTGGAAATGTCTAAAACGTATACCTGTAGTGTCAATTTAAAGACACTTGGCAGCTTGTTGTCCTTAAGTCAGAAAAATAGCTACAAGGGCTTTAATTTACAGTTATTAGAAATATTATTTACATTAAATACCTTTGATAAAATATATATATATATATATATATATATATATATATATATATACATACATATATATATAAAAATTAGCCTTGTTGCTGTCTAGAAACACAATGCAGGTAAAGCCACAAATCTGACCATGTTCTTTTTCAAATCTGAGGATAACTCTATAACTCTTAAGTTTCATGAAATATTTTTTAGACCATGCCATGTGATTTTCTTTAGAGTTGACTCAGATAATGTGAGTAACTATTAGTTAGCATTTCAAAGCATCCATACAGTTTATTGTCTTGTGCTGCCCAAACTGCTTTGTCTCCATGCACACATTCACACTTATCTACTGGATAGGAGACTTTTAGATGTCTTTAATCATGATGCTAATGTCTTTTATTTATTGCCCATTGTTTATTGAGAACTTTCTGCTCACACTGTTTGATCCTACATTTCTTTGCTCAAACTTCATTTCATCTCTAACATTTTTATCAAATGTATTCATTTTAAAACAAACAAACAAAACATTCTTATGGTCTCAAGTCGATTATCTTTCCTGAAGTATTCGTAAAATATAGGCTAATTGTTCCTATTTGCATAAGGGCTAGCATGTTTAGTCATAAACACAAGACAGTTTAAGAGATTAATACTGTTTTTTTTTTTTTTACTAGAAACTTGTTTTAAAATGCCACTGAGTGTTTGAAACAACTTATGCAGTCTGATGAGGCTTCTTATTAGTGAGGCAAAAAATACATTATTTTCATACTGTGATAGCGGCTATGTCTATTAGCATTGCATTATAAATATATACTATTCTTAAAAAATAGCTGAGATGGCTTGAATAGCACAGATTAACAATATATTTTCGCAATCGTGTGTTTATTGTTCATGTTTTATTCTTCATGTTTCATCAGTGAAAATGTTTAGATCTGCTTTATATTCATTTATATTTAGTGATGCGTATGGGATTTGCTGGAACGTCATAAAACGTCTATGAGTTATATGAGTCTGCGCCCTCTGGCTTCGAGTGTGAAATACACCATACATTACAGCAAAAATCGAATTCAGTTTTAATAATAATTAAAATGTAAAACTAACCGTCGAATTTCATCGTGAAACCGGTAATAGTTTCATTCCTTATTGCAGTGTTACTGAGAATCAAACGATGCTTCTACATAGACAACATTAGAATATTATGCACTTTCCACACTATTCCACTATTTTCAGCCAAACAGTTTTAGCACACCGGGTCTCTGTGACGTGAGGATCTTTATCTTACTTTCATTTTAAATAAAATGCTACAGTTTTTCTACATGTCAATGATGATTCTGAAAGAAAATGAGCTTGGAACCTAATGTTGCTATAGTAACGAACGCAACTTCCACCAGAGAAACCACACGCTTTTATTTTAGCAAAAAGTTTCCTTTGTAAAGTAGGTTCAACAGCATTAAGTTAAATAGCGCAAATTGTATTATCAATTGAACTGTGCACATTTGTTTTAGACACTTACTGTTGTAGGCTACGTGATGCTCTTGCGCCGTCTATGCAATAAATGAACGTCCTTGAATGAGGGGTGCTTTGTAACGTCTGGTAACGTCAATGATGCGACCCATTTCAGGGGTGCCCAAAATTACAATTTTAAATCAGTCAGGGCTATACACATGTACCTTCATATTTACAAGTAAAGCTTATTAAGATGTGGTACACAGGTTGAATTTCAAATGACTTAACGCTAACGTAAATCAGCGATGAGTGACAGGACAGGGGCACTTCAGGGGCCAATCAGATTTCAGCTGGGGCCAGTGCCCCTCTGGCCCCACCCCTAGATCCGCCAGTGTCTGTCACCTTTAATATTAAATTCCTGAATTTAGTCAATATTTGAAAAATATGACATTATAGGTGTTACCAATTAAATCAGTACCAGTCAAAGCCATCACTGTGGCACAGAAGCTGCATCTTAAGTTAATGTATTTACACAATTAATGCTGCTCAGACGGCAGTAAATGCATTAACACAGCAATTGCATTATGGAATGAGATTAATGTTTTAAACAAAAACATTCTGAATAGCCTACAGAAATATGAAATGAGTGACAAAATTAAACAATTGGATACTTGAATTATGAAGGTCACATCGCCAGTAGGTGGCGGCAAGTCATTGTGTTGATAAATGAGTCATAGGGTCATCAATTCAACAGATTCTTTCAAAATGCTGATTTGTTCAGGAGCAAAGCAAATGGGTCATTGAACCACTCACTCAAACGATTCATTCAAAGACTCGGATTCATTCAAGAATGAAATGCCTGTGTTTTGTCAAATAAAACAGACTGTTTTGTGTCTAAAATGAAATCAGTTTATACTCATTATTAATGAAACGGTACTGTCTAAAATAAAAGTTATGACTGCTGGATATACTAAAATCAATACTGCTCTGAGCTTCACTATAATGTAAATGCATTCGCCCCGTATTGTCCAGTGCGTCACGCAGCTTTGTCACACAGATTTTGATAACTGGACAGCTAAATAAAATGTGCGGTGCACCAAAGAAATAGACTAAAAGGGTAATGTGGCTGCAGATCCGAGGTACATACATATTTCTGCAATAAGCACCTAATAATTGCCACAGAGAATCTATGCCTACACAGAAGTGAACCCCGTTCATTTGTTAGTCTGGTTGTTTGATGAGAGAGAGACGAAATGCAGGAGTTGCAATAAACGCTTTAACAGCGGAGGACTCTTATTCTGTTACACAGTACAGAATGACAAGATGAAGGCACAGTTTCGTTTTTGCTTGACCAATCAGTGAAAAGGGGCGTTTAATTCCCTCCCATACGTGGAAATCGAACATTCAAGCTGTTTATCCATTTTCTACCCCTGAATGTAAAAACGGCAAATCAAGGCGATTTCTTGTTTTTTAATTTTTTTGAAAAAACGAAAAACAAAAATGGTGCCATTTTCTCATGTTTCTTTTTTCAATTTTAAATCAAAAAACGAATGAACGCAAAGTACACGGACCCGGATGATACATGGACCATTATGTCTTTACAATACCAAAAAACAAAAACAAAAATAAATAAATAAATAAAAAAAAGACTTGATATACATAGGCGGTCCGTGTATCATCTGATCATTTGTGTTTTGAATTAATATTGATAGTAGAAAAACGAGAAAACTGCGCCTATTTTCATTTTTTCGTTTGTTCAAAAAAAGCGCAAAAATTAGATTTTGGCTCGATTTTAATTTTTTGGTTCACGGGTAGAAAACAGATAAACGAGTTCAAAATTCCTTTTCCCCTTGTGGGCGGTCATGACACGCCCCTTTCTGCCGATTGGTCAACCAAATCTGACATCCTCAGTCGTTCTTCTCTTCCGTTCAAGAAAATAATAGTCCTCAGTTCTGCTATATCAGTCTACCAATTCTTAAACTGTACGGGGCAGGTCCTAGATTGGGCTTTCTTCTGTGCAAACTAAGCGTTTCACAGAAATATTTATTTCAGAAATTTTAATCAGCACCCAGCCTATTTTATTTAGCTGTGCGGAGTTAAATCTGTGTGAAGCTGCACTACCCACTAGGCGCAGAGTGGATCGAAGCACAGATAAAAAAAAAATAAAATAAAAATAAAAACACCAACAGGTTTTGCTGTATTAGAAATTATTATAGAATTACAATTTCATTCACCACAGAACCCCAATATAGAACAACAGGTTTATTCTATTTAGATTTAGGCTGTTTAGGCTATATCTCTATGTATTCTTGATTGGCTTGAAAAGGGTGTTTGTTTAGGCTAGTTCTTCATTTATTGAATGAGGACGGTAGTTTGTTATCCTTCAGTGACTTGTGTTCTAAACAGCTACTGAACGTAAACAATTTGAGCGCGTTATAAATGCCATTCCAAAAAGTTTTATAAATCTAGTACAAAACTTTTGTTAACATGCCAGATGGATCATGTGAACTCTCATCACTTCTCTTTAATGGTAACAACCTCAAAGCTTCCCAACAAACTTATTCGCTCTTGTTTGTCTATAGACTGGGCTTTCTTCTGTGTAGATATAAATTCTATTCTTTGCATCAGCTGGGCATGGCAGGGTATGATATGACGGCTGTTATAGCCTACCCTGCTCGCCCAGTAAGTTTGTTTGTTTAATTACGTAAATCATTATTTATTTATTCATTTCAAAATAAATATTTTAAACACATATACAAAAAGGAAAGAATGCATTGACTTGGGTATATATAATGTTCACGCAAGAAACTGTCATTATGACTGACAACCGAGATATTAAAATACATACTCTCCTTAGTTTTATAATGTAGTCTTGAATTTTATTCAAATTGATTATAATTGGTATCTCAAAATATGCGCTTGTGTGCGGCACGAGCTGCTGCCCACTCGCACATAGGAATGCGAGATTAACATAAAAGTAAAAACTTGCCCTTTCGGTTGTTTCTCACCAAACCCATATACCCTCAGAACACTTGGAATATACACCACAAGTTATTTTACCACAGATTTGCATCCACTTCTAAAAGAAAAGAAAAGAAAAAAAGGAGATCATTCTCTGCCATTAAATGGGCAAGTGCGAGCAGGATATTTTGTGTGTGTGTGTGTTTCGAAAAAAGAAGGTAATAGCCTTTAGAACAGGTAAGTTGCCCTAGTTCACACAGTTCTAATAAATTGCAATGGGTTTAATCAATAAGCAGACAAACGCAACTACAGTCAAGCACAAACCAGTATTGAAGTGCACAGGAAATATGCAGCAGTCATTTTAAAGCAGTTTATTTAATTAATATTGAGTATTAAATCATGTTCACTTGGATTTTTTTCCTCAACAGGGGAAATAACTAAATACTCTATCATTTTATTTGTGTACATTCAAAATAACTACAAAATGTCATGCCTTTGAAAAATAAAGAAAACTACAGCATGCGACACTTTTGGCGTGTCTCGGTCTCCCTGAACATCTTTCTGTCGCACGCCACAAACACGAACCAATCCACAGCGAATACTTGACGCGCTTTTAAAAGTCTACATTTAGATTCTTTGACGTTAAATGCATCATATAAGTCACTTTGGAATAAATCACAGTATGTATCATGATAAAAAAGTGACTTTACAGTCTGAAAAATAGGGTAGGCTATAGCAAATAATTTCTCGGACCCCTATCACTTTAAGAACCGCTGGTCTACACAGAAGAAAGCCCTGTCTAGACCCTGCCCCGGTACGAGTTGTGTCGAGCTCATTAGTCTGCTTGTTTGATGAGAAAAAGATGTAGTTGCAATAAAACGAGTTATGAATCCGTACACCTGCAGCAGCGGAGGACTACCATAGATAGATAGATAGATAGATAGATAGATAGATAGATATATATATATATATATATATATATATATATTAGGGGTGTCAACGTTAACGCATGCGATTAATCTAAAAATTTTAACGCGTTAATATTTTTTTAACGCAGATTAATCATGTGATAATGCTTGACCCCAACTTCTTCCCGTCATCGCAGCGCGGAAGGTTATCTATCATTGTGTGATGAGGTTACAGTGGACCAGTGTTGCCAGGGTAACGCCACAAGTGGGCTATTTTGAAAATACAGTCGCGGGAAAAATTACAGAGCCACGGTTTGCGTTTTTTGGGCTATTTTTATAATGTACCGTGGCCGACCAAAGTGTATATAGACAAATGAAAATTAAAACGGATCCTTTTACTAATGTGTATTATAGTTGGAATGTATCCCTGGCAATTTAAGAACGGAGAGGCGGTTGTAAACATCACAAAGTGAGTTTCAGCAGAGCACATGTTTAAGCTATTACACAGCAGAAATAAACATGACAACAGCCACCATAGATTATATAAGATAATAAACACACGATTACGATAGGATATGGTTTGTATGTGATTTTCTTGAGATGAATGTGTACATCTGAAATGCTAATTTGTGCAGCGATATTAAAGGCTGTAAAGAGCATATTTTAACAACAGTAAACGACCAAATTCCACATGTGATTGCAAAAGGAAGTTATTACAAACACTCGATGGTGGTTTAAAGTGAGTTCTGAGTAAAAGTGTACTATTAATCTCATAAATCGTTTTATGAAGTATGATGCTAATATTAGCTCTAATGCACCTGCAGAACAGGTCCAATTCTTCTTCATAATGCATTTTGTCATAATACTTCACGTAAGGTCGCAAGAAAAAGTTTTGTATTTATTTAGAAATACTTTTGATAATAGTTGGGTAAATGTATACTGGGATTGAAGCGATGTGGTTTGGTAAACGTTTTATTGTCAGTATAAAGACTGATGATGGCTGAATAAAAACAAATGAATAATGATAAAAGAATAATAAGGATTATGTCTCATACCAGGCGGAAGTGTGAAAGGTTCTGTTTCCTTAAACTAGTTTGTCATGCATTTCTTTATTTCAACACATTTACAGGTAAATCCTAGTATTTTAAATGTGCGATTAATCATGATTAATCACAGTCCATGACTGTGATTAACGCGATTAAATTTTTTAATCGATTGACAGCACTAATATATATATATATATATATATATATATATATATATATATATATATATATATATATATATATATATATATGAGGACTACTATTTTGCTGCGCGGAACTGCAGAAGAACTTATGACAACACGGTTTGATCTTCGGCTGACCAATCAGCAGAAAGGGGCGTTTAATTCCCGCGCACCTGTAGAAATCGAATATTTAAGCTGTTTATTCATTTTCTATGCCTGAATGAAAAGCGGGTGCCATTTGAGGGTGCCATTTGAATTTTACCTCACAGTAAAAGACAGTATAGTAAAAACAAAAATACTACCGGCACAAACCAGCACAAACGAAGCACAAACAAAGAAGACTATTCGGGGTAAATTTGGAGCATGTGGGGGGCTGAGTGACCTCAGAATGATCATTAAATATTATTTTAATATCTAAAAAACCGAAGCAACACAAACAATTTTTTACAGGCACAAACCAGCACAAACAAAGCACAAAGAAGAAGGGGGCTGAGTGACCTCAGAATGACCTATAAATATTATTTTAATATCTAAAAAACCAAAGCAGCACAAACAAACATTTTTACAGCACAAACGGAGCACAAACGATTGAGACTATTTTGCCGACGTTATGCGTTGGGTGGGGCGCCAACTTCACGGAGGTATATAACATGTATATGTGTGTGAGTGTGTTTGCATGTGCGTGCGTGTGTACGTGTGAGTGATTGAATCATATTTAAATGTTTTATTTTCTTCTCTCACAAGACCATATCCGCTCTTGTGGTGTTACTGAAGCTGTGATCCAATTGGCTCTCTCTGCTCTGGTGGGTGTGGCTGCTGTGGCTGTTCTTGTTTATGACATCAGATCCAGAAGTCTTCAACAGAAGAGAGAGCAGACGTCATCAAGCTCTGATTAATCAGATACTCAGGACAACTGTAGACATTTTACTATAAAAATGTAAGCTATATGATTAATGTTCAGTTTGTTTAATGTGTGCTTTTTTAGTAGGTAAATGTATGACATTGTAAATGTATTTGTCTTGTTGGTTTTCATTTCTCTTTTTATGCTTTGATTCTCAGTCTTTAATCTACAATGTAGTGATTTTATTTTATTTTTTTTTTTTGTGTTAACAGACAGATTTTAATAAGTGGGAATTCTTTCTTTTAAGTAGACAGGTTATTACTTATTTTTGTTAGTGTATGTAGTTTTAAGTTAGTATAGACATTTGTAATAGCTACATTGGGTCTAGCTCACATTTTAAAGATGTTTGTGCCTCCTTATAAAATAAAACAATAAATCAATCAACAGTGTTTCAGGATTTGGCATGTGTCTGAAATTTAGCAATAACTTGACATAAACATGGCGGGATAACGGAAGAACTGATGCAAGGAGAGACATAAACAGCATTGTATGTGTGTGTGTGTATATATATGTGTGTGTGTGTGTATTTTTTTCCTAAAACAACAACAACAAAAAAAAAAACAGTTAAGCACAAACCTGGTCCCAGTGTATTTTTCTTTAATACATTATAGGTTTTTAATATAATTCATGTATAAACCCTAAATTAAACTTGCCTTTGAAAAGTGTGGCATGGTTAAAACACAAAACATTTACTCATGTTTCATGTATTGTGCTTCTTTCAGTGCTAATAAACTCAAATAACTTAAATCATTTACACAATGCCTGTTATTTCTGTAAAATCAGATGTTTTTAACTGAAGAATTGGTTATAGAACCTGCTGGAGACGGAGAAGACGTATAGTGCAGTGCTGTGGGTCTCCAAGGCCATGATTAAAAACCACTAACTTAGAGTTTCTACTATAAAATGTGAAATATGATTCATGTCTTTGGAAAGGTTGCTTTCTCTATTCATCTTTCTGTAGATTGAACATCCAACTATCTATTTTCCTGTAGTGTGTGTGAACTAGGGACCTAGTGAGAGCTAACAACGCTAACCATATAATGAGCACAGCTCAATGCCTCTTAATTAGATGTCAATAATATAACAATTTCATATCTTTAAATTCATAATATTCACAAACACCCTCTTAAAATACTGAACTTGGAGTAATGGGAACATTAGTAGGCTACATAGTAATTATTTTCAAGCTTAAACCGTGTCTATACATCGGACACCTTGTGTGGTGCAACAGTAAACCTTTTCTGCGTGCACCGGCGGGCAGTGAGGTTTGTAATGAGCGTTCCCTCTACTGGTTGTTTAGCAGTGGTTGTGAATCACACGTAATTATTAACAAAAAATATACTCTATTTGAAAACCGTCCGTGAAAAGTCATAGTACAGACTCTGAAGTGAGGAGCCCTCTAGAGAAGTGTCAGAGTTTCACTTCGCTTCACAGACCAGCAGCACTGTCCTCTTTGCTGTCTGAGCGTTTATTATAACATTTCTGTTGTGTGTTCTTTTCCAAAATTATAAACTGCTTTTATTTGAAACCGTTAAGTGAAATGGCAAAGATTATTTTCTTCTTTTTGAGCTTATGGAGTGTGAGTGGTAAGTGTTTTTATGGCTTTGTTTGTTATCATTTGTCCACATTCACATGATTCTGTTATTTCCATCATTTATTTTCATCTTTTATTAGACTAATATACTCAGATATGCTGTTCATGATGTTATTTTATAATTTTCTTTTCCATTGACACCAAATGGTTTCCACATTTATTACTTCTTTTGCAATGACAACTTTTTAAATACTTTTGAAATGACAAAACCCTCTAAATGTGGTAGATGTTGATATTGTGAGTAAATGTTGTGTTTGTTGATCAGGTGTGTTTGGTGCTGATGCAGTGAAGTCAGAGTCAGTGACGGAGGGAGAATCAGTCACTCTAAAAATTGATGATATTACAGTTAATGAGATACAGTGGAGATTTAGACACAACATTCTCATAGCTCTATTTAACAGACAGAGCGGAAAGAGAACAGTTAATGATGATGTTCTTGATGGGAGATTCAGAGACAGACTGCAGCTGGATCAGACTGGATCTCTGATCATCACAGACACCAGAACCACAGACTCTGGACTTTATGAAGTTATCGGCAGCAGCACAGAGACACCACTCAACACATTCAATCTTACCGTCTATGGTGAGTAGAATGTTTTTTATAAGCTTACATCTTTTTAACTGTCATACATGTTGAGAATATATAAAATGATAGAACTCTCTGGATTCATTCATTTCTATGGTATGTAGAATATTTACCCTGTTTGCTGCTATGGGTGTTTCTTTAATGGTCAATTTTTCAACTTTAATGGTCAATTCCTGCATATAACAGCTTGATTGTAAATCAAATATAATAAAAAATTTCAAAGGTCCTTAAAATTTGCATGCTTTATTTTTTACGTCACGTCTCATAATTCATCTCAAGTTTTTCTGTGACAATGTTGTCTGCTTGCTAAACATTCTTTCTATATCAGATTGTTTTTAAATGCTCTACTTTTGATGAGTCTTTCTTTCTCATCTACTTCTGCATTTATCTTCATTCATGTTTTCTAGCTCGTCTTTCTGTTCCTGTCATCAGCAGAAACTGTTCTTCATCATCATCCTCAGAGCAGAATTATTCATTGGTGTGTTCAGCTGTGAATGTGAGTGATGTGAGTCTCTCCTGGTACAAAGGAAACAGTTTATTGTCCAGCATCAGTGCGTCTGATCTCAGCATCAGTCTCTCTCTACCTCTGGAGGTGGAATATCAGGATAAAAACACCTACAGCTGTGTGCTCAACAATCCCATCAGAAACCAGACCACACATCTGAACATCAGCACACTCTGTCAACCAAGTGCAGGTATGTATGTAATAATATTTTGTGTTTATGTGCACATTCACTCACACTAATGACTGTCTCCTTTAGGTCATCCAGTATCAGTCTCTCTGATAGTGCTGGTTTCTGCTGCTGCTGCTGGATCTCTGTTGATTGTAGCTGCAGTCAGGATCTTCTGCATCTGCAGGAAAAGAGACCAAGTGGGCAAGTATTACCTACTGCTGAGACATCTGTAAAATTACATGTTTTAAAGTGCCCCACTATCCTTTTTTTTATTTAAATTTTTTTGTTTTAAATATAACCTTTCATGTTGTGTGTAATATAGCTGTTTGTACATGTAAAAGGTCTGCTAACCCAGATAGCAACATAATGTTGTCCCAGATCCGGCCCACATCTGTCACATGAGGAATGATGATCTGATCCACATGTAGCGTGGAATGATGGCACTTTGGGCGGACCGCTCCTGTTTGCCAGATCTGGGCCACAAGCAGGCCATAGCAATGCCACATATCAGCCAAGAGCAAAGAAATAAACCACACTGGACCTTATCTGAGCCACAAAATCTTCATATATTATTTATAGAGTCCTCTCAGCTTGTCTAAGCTTGTTAACAAACAAAATCACTGAAGAAAAGAAGAGAACAGAAAAAAAGAGACAAACAGAAACTCAAGAACTACAACTGACTTCAGCCACAGCCTTAGATGAATTCAGCTGAAGATAAAAGACATTAAATCTCTGAAGATCTCAGCAGAGGAGGATTAAACAACTCCACAAACAGCATCACCAGCTTCACTTATTACTAACCAGACTGACTTTATTTCTGTTAGAGGTCTACAGAAGTTCTTTATTGAGAATTAACAGGGGTTTAAATCTAATGTTTGTTTCATTTGAAGTCACCATAATAGTGATTGGTGTTTCTATTAGGTGGACTCTTAACTCTTGTTCTTAATCATTTGTTGTCTTTGGCTGCTATGACAGTGTGTTTTATACATTTACAGTACAATATATTTTTGTTGTTGATGCTTTCATGTAAAGTCCTGACTCACTGAAACCATTTGAATCTGTAAAAACAAAGCTGTGTAATTTGAAGCCTACCCTCAGACAACATACAGAACTACCAAATTTCGCCATAAGTTAAATATATTAAGTTTCTACAATATATAAATATATTGTAGAAACTTAATTTCCTGTAAAGCTGCTTTGCAACGATTTGTATTGTGAAAAGCGCTATACAAATAAACTTGAATTGAATTGTAATTTAAAGCTTTCACATTACGAATCCTGTATTACTGCAATGTGAGTTACAACATCAATTTGAAGATTAAAAAAAAAGGTGCACGATACTGACACACACAGATATCAACAAGCAGCATATGAATCTCAAAAATGGTGACAAAATATTCAGTTAATCAGATCAATTCTGGACATCACAAAAAGCTACTAAAAGACACAAAAAAACAGCAAAAATACAAAATAAATACATGAAGCAAAGTTACAATTAAAGAAAATAATAGGACAATTCAGCTGCATAATTTATTTGTACTATGATACCCAAAATGCATTGCAGCATTACACTTTTTATTGTCACCATTGTTGAGGTTCATCTGTTGATTTAAGATGACTTTGTGTGTAAAGAAATTTGGCTTTTTGTGTTCTTTTTTTTAATATTTTAACTGCTTCTGCAATACTGTGTGATACTTTAGCAATTTCATTATGATGGTGAACTATCAATAGCTGATTTGATACATCTGATCTTTCTTTGTCTTTATTTGCTACTGCAAACGTGTTTGATAAACACACCATCACAACAGCCAGAAAAAACAAACTAACAGTAACAAGAGTTAAGAGCCCAACTATTGGAAACACCAGTCACTATTATGGTGACTTCAAATGAAACAAACGTTAGATTTAAACCCTTGTTAATTCTCAATAAAGAACTTCTGTAGACCTCTAACAGAAATAAAGTCAGTCTGGTTTGTAATAAGTGAAGCTGGTGATGCTGTTTGTGGAGTTGTTTAATCCTCCTCTGCTGAGATCTTCAGAGATTTAATGTCTTTTATCTTCAGCTGAATTCATCTAAGGTTGTGGCTGAAGTCAGTTGTAGTTCTTGAGTTTCTGTTTGTCTCTTTTTTTCTGTTCTCTTCTTCAGTGATTTTGTTTGTTAACAAGCTTAGACAAGCTGAGAGGACTCTATAAATAATATATGAAGATTTTGTGGCTCAGATAAGGTCCAGTGTGGTTTATTTCTTTGCTCTTGGCTGACACGTGGCATTGCTATGGCCTGCTTGTGGCCCATCTGTCAAACAGGAGCGGTCCGCCCAAGTGCCATCATTCCACGCTACATGTGGGCCATATCATCATTCCTCATGTGACAGATGTGGGCCGGATCTGGGCCGACAATATGTTGCTATCTGGGAAGTTTCAAAATTCAAAGTGCACAACAAATAAAGTTACTGTCTACTAAAAGAAAGAATTGATTCCGCATTGTGGTTCTCTCATGATTCTGAAGAAAAAAAAACATTAGACAGCTAAACAAAATCACACGTAATTTATGAATGAATGATTGAATGACTCACTCAAGATGTACTTGATTCATTACTGGATGAATCAGCGTTCTTGAATGAATCTCTTGTGTGATTCAAAGACAAATACATTTTAACAGCCCCTTTTCTCCACCTACTGGCATAACAATGTAATCGATAAATCTTTATTTGAAGAGTCAAATTACTTTCAAAAGGTGATTTACTCTATTTTAAACGCTCCCGTACACATCAGAGTTTATATTTGAACTATAAACTTTTATCCCAGTACTTCTGTGATTTGAATGTTTGTAACACAGAAATAATGATACTGTGTGGTTGAAGACTGTGAGGCTGTTTCATTCATGACGGATGACAGCTGCTCTCTTCAGGTCAGCGACAGCGTGAACGCAGATTTAAATGTTCAAATCACACTGATGTGATCGAATACTGCACAGACGAACCAAGAGTGATTACAACGTTGATCGCACACGTCAAAGTTTGAGGAATGAAACGAATCATTGTATTTTAGGAATAGAATCACGTTGGTGTTTGAATCGTGTTCGCGATCTTTAAGGATCTATTAAATTAAAGTGCTTTGTCATGTTGGTGGTGACACCTCTCTTGCAACATAGCTATCACAGATATTATACTTAGTATTTTTGGCTTCTGATCGCAAATGTAGCCAAACTTTGGACGCTTAGATTAGCGAGCAAGGTCCTGGCAGATCGCTAGTTTGGGTCCTCACAGCTGAAGAAGAGAAAAAAAACACATAGGAATCGATAGGTGGAATCGAAATTTTAATTTGACAACAAGTGTCCGATCCCTGACCTTAAGTATCCGGTTATGGAATCAGAATCGATTTTTGATTCCCAACCCTAGTTGCATATCTACTTAACAATGTAACACATTTGCATAATGCCAGCCAATGGTCTTCATTGATTGCCCATGAACAACATCTACTTTGACAAACACTGTAGCTGTAGCTGAGGCCTGGAAGAGTTTGGCCTTGTGTTGTCAACATGTTGAGAAGATGCTGTTTTCAGCTTGAATCCATGAATCAGTGTCTATATATATATGTATGTAGAAATGTTTAAAGACACATTTCTCTTAAAAAAAAAAGATATGTTAACAAGTAATTTTTTCACTAGATTATTACTTTATTGCAGTGTGTTATCAACCAACTTTGCATGTGTGCATGATACCACAAAATAAAAATTGCAAAAACAAACAAATAAATAAACCTCACAAGGGAGCATGCCCTGGGTTTCTGCTGAAACAGTTCACACTAATAATATAATATTAAAGTAAGAAAACAGCGTTGCATAGAAAACTCTCAAATATCCATCTATTTTTGAGTATTTATGTTTTTACACATCTGTCAAACAGTTGAGAGTGGTGAAGAAATCACATACGCTGATCCGACATTCTACAAAAGAAAAGCACAGAAGTCGGTAAGAAATTTAATTTCTGTGTATATATATGTGTATTATATGACCAATGAATCTGATCTAGGTGTGTTTATGTGTATGAGTTCTAATAAATGGTCAGGTATGTTCTTGATAACTACATGTATTATGTAAATGTATGTTTGTGTTTTCTTTTAGAGTGTTCAAGAGCAGGAAGATGTGGTGTATGCAGGAGTTGCCATTAGACACTGATAAAAATGTGCTTCTGTTTAAGAGCTGCCAACTTTCTAGAACCCACAGATCTAAAATGGGAGAGAGGGATTACTGCATTAGTGCAGATATTTTGTGTCTAATGATATATGCATATTTTATGTCACAGGAATCACACACAGACATTTGAATATTGAGAATGTTATGCTAAAGATGTTTATACATAAGACAATGATATTTATTGAACCTAACCCTCACACAGTCTTGTTGACATTATTCAAAAAAGTGAGTTCATCAATGTTAATGTGGTATTAATTGAAAATGATTGGATTTTATCCCAAGGCTTTGGAGCAGGGTTTTTGCTTTGTGTATGTTTGTATTGTTTTCAGATGTTAGTAATGGTGTACAGACAGTCCTGTGTGTCTCTGCTGATATAGTGAACCCCAGTGAAGTTCATACAGCTCTCTCCCACTGTCATAATTTAAAATCCAGATATGCAAGATATATCTTTCAAATTCTTCAAACCAGATTGCTTGAACTGTATGCCTATTTGCCTGTTTAGAGTATATTGTTCTTTTTATAGTACATTTTGTAGTAAACAAAATAAAAATATTTCAAGAATAATAATTTGTACTAACATCCTCTATTATTTTTTTTTCATTATGTTCACGATAACATCTTTTTTCTAGGCACTGTAAACTACAAACACTGTAAGTTTAATCACAGTAACTATTAAGTACTGTATTTTTTATTACAGTAAAAATCACAGTACAGTCATTCTTGAGAAATGGGACAAAACAGGGTGCAAAATTGAAAAAATAAAACCTTGTACAAATGAAACCACATTTATGTATCTTGAACTCATGAAATCACTTAAGCACAGAAAGAATTGATGATGAGTGTCTGTTGGTACTTCTGCTTCTGCTACTTCTGTTTTGTTTTGTTTTTTTGTTTTTTAAAACAAAGATCCAGTTCTTGATCTGCAAACATGCACATCTCTTATGATAAGGCCTCATTTCAATGTATTTATTTATTTTGTGTGTGTGTGTGTGTGTGTGTAATGATTTACATTTCAATAAAACTGGTTCGGTCATCATTAAGAACCATTATAAACTTATAAGATAAATTCCTGTTCTTGATTATTCTCTAGACGGGGCAGATGAAGTGACGTCAGTGTCAGTGATGGAGGGAGAATCTGTCACACTATACACTGGTGTTACTGAAGTACAGAACTATCATCTGATTCAGTGGATGTTTGGAGAAACTCAAATAGCTGAAATCAACAATCTGACCAAAAGCAGCTCCATATATAACACTGATGATGATAAAACACTCAGAAACAGACTGGAGCTGGATCATCAGACTGGATCTCTGACCATCACAAACACCAGAACCACAGACTCTGGACTCTATCAACTAATACTTACCAGCAGAGAGACCAGATACAAGAGTTTCAGTGTCACAGTCTCCAGTGAGTAAATAATTAGTGTCTATCTCCTTCACTATTGTTTGAAATATTTAAGTCACTTGCATTTTGACAATCATTTACTGTGGACTTTATTTTTGCCAACTAATCTCTCACGTCAACTGTAATATTTGGACAAGCACAACTGACAAATAACATATCAGTGAACTTTTAGGTTAAAATGTACTTTTATCCACTTTTTTCTTCAATGTGAAAATAAGCCTATTGGAGAGACTTCCGGTTCAGTTAGCCGCTGTAGGTAAATAACGAGGAGAATAACAACAGTAAACGGTAAAACTGTTTGCACTACAAACCAGTGTGTTCATAATTAATATAATACATTAGAATAATATCAAGCAGCAAAACGAACTGTTTTGTACAGCTAAAAATAGCTGGACGCGGATGAGACCGGAAGAAGACCCATAGAATTTACAAATGGCCACGCCCATTTTTACGGCAAGAAAAAGGTGGATAGGAAAGTGTAGATATTTTAGGTGCTGTAACTGGTCATCATTTAAGTTTTTCTTTTTAATTATAATCACCCTTAATTTGTTTATAGTTCTCTGTAATAGTCCTATGGGGTGACAAATGAACTTTTATATCAGTCGTTTAACATATAACCTATAAAAAAAGTTTTTTTTTATTATTATTTTTATTCTATTTTAAAACAGTGTTGATCTATGCTGCTGCTGATGGATCTCTGTTGATTTTAGTTCCTGTCGGGATCTTCTGGATCTGCAGGAAACACAGAAAAACAGACCAACAGGGCACGTATTACCTACTGTCGATACATTAGTAAAATAAATGTTATGTTATTAACATGAATGATGTGGGAACACTGAAGAAATTTCAACAACAATTCTCAAACCTCATTTTATTCAGTGCTGCATTGTTGTTACACATCTGTCATTACTATTGAAGCAGATCAGACTCGTGAGGAAGAAATCACATACGCTGATCCAACATTCTACAAAAGAAAAGCACAGAAATCAGTAAGCTCATTTATTACTGTATATTGTGTGTCTCTATTATTTCAGCATTGAGATTTAGGTGTGTGTATGAGTGCAGCATGCGCACTGTTTGTGTTTCTGTGTAATGGACGATCACGCACACAACAGCTCAAGATCAGAAACATTAGATGTGTTTTTAGTCTTTCTAATAAATGATCATTAATACCTTGATAAGCACATCTGTGACGTGAACATGTTTGTGTTTTATTACAGAAAGCTCAAGTGGAGGATGTGGTGTACGCTGGAGTCGCTGTGAGACGCTGATCAAACTCAGTCTGTTTAAGGGTTACCATTTTTCTGGAACCCAAATACACTTAGATGTTATTAAGATTATCTTAAGAAGTAATAAAGAACAATTTTTAGTATATTAAGCACAAAATTAGTGCATGAAAATAGAGCACTTTAAGCATATAATGGAAGTGCACTTTTTTCTCCTGGGAACTCACACACAGACCTTTGAATATTGAGGATCTCATGGTTTCCATACTAAGATAATGCTATTTAGTAAATCTAACCCTCACATAATACATTTTGACATCATTCAAAAAAGCATTTTTTTAAGTGTGGTATTTGATTATAATGCGTCATGAATGGATTTTATCTCAGGGCTTTTGAGCAGTGCTGTTGTTTTGTGCATATTTGTATTGTTTTCAGATGTTACTGTAGACACTACAGTTCAGTGTTATGTTCTTTCATAACAGCTTTCTCTGACTGTAACATATTTTACAGCATTGTTTCTTAACTCTGGCCCTCAAGGTCCACATTCTTGCAGAGTTTAGCTCCAACCCTGATTAAACTCACCTGCCTGTAACTTTTTCAATATTCCTGAAGAGCTTGATGAGCTTGTTCAGGTGTGTTTGATTAGGGTTGGAGCTAAACTCTGCAGGAAAGTGAATCTCGAGGGCCAGAGTTGAGAACTGCTGTTTAATAGAGTAAAATGTTGATGTGTAAAATATATTTCATATTCTTCGTATTTTAATGCTTTGTGTCTTTTTTGTACTATATCCAAATAAACACCAACCCAACACATGATTTTGTAATATTCCTCAGTCTCTCTGGATAAAAGCTTCAGCTAAATGAATAAATGTAAATGTAATTCTCTCATTCAGCTCTAGCCTCGTTTTACTCGTTGATTTAATTATTTTTATTATCTTTAACCTTGAAAAATGAATCCACACATCTTGCATGGTCAAGTATTTTGCATCCCACAACACAATGTCTTACTGGCCAACAGATAAAATTATTCTTCCCAGTGACATCCTTTCCGTTTCATTCTATAGTACAAAATATCATCATCTTTCTTCTACTTACATTTAAATCTTTGAATTCTGCTTTATGTGCACTTGTTCATTAAGCAGACACAATTTAGAAAATAACAGACACCACTAGGCCATTCACTGCAATAAAAATATATAAAAACAATTATAATATAAACAAACAAACAAACAAATAAATAAATAATACTACAAACAACAAAAATTTAATAAAATGACACATGACTTGGATATGACTATTACATTGAAAAAAATATGCAGAGAGATACACTTAAAATAGTAATACATATTCAAACCTTACAAATGTCATTTAATAGGTGACAAACATTAACCTCGTGCAGTTGTTTCTGTTAAAGGCCTGTTAAACAGTTCTAGAAAGATGTTGACCACTGGAGGGGAAAAAAAAAACTGTTGAGCGTGAAATGAGAAGTAGAGAAGAAGAAAAAAAAAGCTGACCACAGTCACAGAAATAAATGCGTCAGTTTCTATTCCTCCCTTCTCTCAGTCTTATATTTATCTCTCATCCCGTCTATTTTAGCATGTTTTTGCAGGCTTGACTGTTGAACCACATGAGTTTTCTGACATGTATTGATCGACAGATGTTTGGCCTGATCAAGTATCTCCATTGTGTTCAGCTGTTAAAGTCAGATTCAGGTGTGTCGTTTGGTTCCTTCCAGGGGGTTTCACCTTAGTTGAAATTGCACTCTGGAGGGCAGGGGTTTCTAAATGTAATTGCTAATTGGTAAAGTCACTGCAGCTGCTGTTAGAAGCTCTGGCTGCTGTAGAAACTTAGTATTCAGAGATGTGCACTTAGGACTTCACATTGGCTGGTCTAGCCTGATAAATATTCTATTTTAACACTATTTGAGTGTAAGAAACATTTTTTGAGACAGCTGTTGTCAGATGTTGTGATTTCAAATATGAAATTTAACTTGGTGAGAGGCTAAGGCAAACACAGATGAGTTCAGTATAGCAATCTGAATGCTTTTTCTGAGGATTTCAGTTTTTATATGAACAAAATATATATTTTTGTGCAAACATAGAAGCAAGCGATCAATTGATAGCAGAAGAGAAAGGGGGAAAAACACTTTAGAAACTGTAGAGACACTTTAACCGAAAATGTGCTGCGGTTTTAATGCGCTTCTGCTAAATAAATGCTGATAAGCAGTCCTTCACGAAACTGAAGCGCTCAGGAGTCCAAAGTGTTAAAAAACCTGCAGTTACTTCTGCTTTTTTGCAAGCAAACAGCTGTGTGAAATATAAGAGTGAGAATCAGACAAGAAACTGACCAGTGCATCAGAAAGTTTGCTTTTAATACTGAACAATGATATTCAACATATATGGAGTTCAGTGGCGTGTGGTGGTGTTTTAAAATGAGGAGGCAGTTATATATATATATATATATATATATATAAAATGCATGTCCCTGTTACGCTTAATGTTTACAAGTGCAAATAGTTATAAATTCTATTTACACCTAGCAGGAGTTTCTGCTATATATATATAGTTGCAAATAGTGGCAAATTATCTGCACCTCTGTATTGTAGTACATTATAAAACAGTATGCAATAATAACATATTGAGTGTAAATTATAATTTTAATTCAAATTATTAAATGGATGTCACCTTATTGGGACAATAAATTCCTCCCTACACCTACCTTAACCCTATCCGATACTTTAAGTTCAACTTTTAGATTATTTCCTTCATTGTTATTGAAAATGTATGCCTTTCCTACTTGATATCTGATTTGAAAAGGTAAGGAAAAAAGTTCGGCAAAACACGGATTCGAACCCAAAAACAACTTCAACACGTACTTCATCATCTGCGCCACTGGAGCTGTTATTGAAAAATAGTCTTCTGTAATCCTTTGTAATCACACGTTGGTGGGCAGAGTTAGAATAAATAACCTCTGCCCACAACCCAGCCAGCAGACTTATGTGGGGCCCAGATGGGTGGATCCTGGGCTATCTAACTGGGGCCCAGCCAGTTTTGTCCTCAGTTTTCATGAGGGCCCCACATGGGTCAGCCCAGATGAAACAATGAAATGAACACTGCTCAGTATGCATACTACAGAGTGCTAAAGTAAGACTGAAGCAGCACTGCAGTTCATTAGATAATTAAGTGATTAATCTAGTACTGATTGAGCATTAGTGACCAACACCTGCTTAAGAAAAAAGAGACGAGCAGAAACACAACAGCTCCTAACTTCCAGCCACAGCCTGCAAAACAACTGCAAATAAAAGACATTAAGGGTGTATTCACACCAGGAAAGTCTGCTAGTTCACTTGCTTTGGTCCGGACCAAATACAATGTTGATTTTTTTAGTTTGGTGCGGTTCTCTTTCACACTGCCCTTTTTGCAAGTGAACCAGAAATTGTAAACAAAACCACATGTGTGCTAAGGTCATCCATTCATTGGACAGAAATTCTCAAGCAGGAAAAACAGGAAGTGCAAAAACAAGCTAATCATGGAGATATTTCGTAGTGCAATTTTTATTCTTTTACTAATTTGCTGTTATGAGATACTAACGCAATATGAAGAAACTTATGAGCATCAAATGAGACATTGTCATACAATGTTGTAATTACGACTTGCTGAAAATAAAATCTATAGATATAAAATACTTAAAGCATATCAAAATGTTAGTTTAAACGTTTAACCTAGATAAATGTGTGCTATTAGGTGCATATCCAATCGTTTGTGCGGAGAGTGGAAACTGAAGCGCGCTTCAGGACATCAGCGGAAACAAATTAAATACGCCGTAATTGTTGCTAATAAAGGTAAGAATAATACATCGTTCGGAACTGTAAAGGGTCTATTTTTATTTGTGTGCACTCACACTATGAAGAAAACGTTGTGCTTTTCTAAAATAAAGAAAACTAATAGGATGCGCTTGCCGTCCCGGTCTTGAACAGGAGCGCTTCACAAAAATTAACCGAAACTCAGTGAATATTTTCCTTACAGACATGATGAATATATCTATAGAAAGCTTTTAATTACTACAAAACGAAATAATTCATATCCAAAACAAAAACTCTTTCATTATAATCCGTAAAGATGCATTTCTTTCTAAAGAAGCGTCCAGTGAGGAGATGGCGAGTCAGGATTTTTAACTTCATCTTTGTGACACTGACTCAGAAAACACTAGTTTATTAATAAATAATTCAAATATCTCAGTATTTCCCCCAGACACATTCATTGTAACTTTTGCTGGGGCTTTGCAGCAAGCTTTAGCCTATTTAGTGCGTTCATGTCACATTGCTGTGCGCTATGGTCACGAAAACACATAATTTGCACGCGTTTTTAAGCATTGCGGTTTAAAAAAAAGTGATTTAAGAGATTGAAATGCAAACAACAGCACTACAGGTGCATCTCAATAAATTAGAATGTCGTGGAAAAGTTCATTTATTTCAGTAATTCAACTCAAATTGTGAAACTCGTGATTTAAATAAATTCAATGCACACAGACTGAACTAGTTTAAGTCTTTGGTTCTTTTAATTGTGATGATTTTGGCTCACATTTAACAAAAACCCACCAATTCATTATCTCAACAAATTAGAATACTTCATAAGACCAATAAAAAAAAAAAAAAAAAACATTTTTAGTGAATTGTTGGCCTTCTGGAAAGTATGATCATTTACTGTATATGTACTCAATACTTGGTAGGGGCTCCTTTTGCTTTAATTGCTCCCTCAATTCGGCGTGGCATGGAGGTGATCAGTTTGTGGCACTGCTGAGGTGGTATGGAAGCCCAGGTTTCTTTGACAGTGGCCTTCAGCTCATCTGCATTTTTTGGTCTCTTGTTTCTCATTTTCCTCTTGACAATACCCCATAGATTCTCTATGGGGTTCAGGTCTGGTGAGTTTGCTGGCCTGTCAAGCACACCAACACCATGGTCATTTAACCAACTTTTGGTGCTTTTGGCAGTGTGGGCAGGTGCCAAATCCTACTGGAAAATGAAATCAGCATCTTTAAAAAGCTGGTCAGCAGAAGGAAGCATGAAGTGCTCCAAAATTTCTTGGTAAACGGGTGCAGTGACTGTGGTTTTCAAAAAACACAATGGACCAACACCAGCAGATGACATTGCACCCCAAATCATCACAGACTGTGGAAACTTAACACTTGACTTCAAGCAACTTGGGCTATGAGCTTCTCCACCCTTCCTCCAAACTCTAGGACCTTGGTTTCCAAATGAAATACAAAACTTGCTCTCATCTGAAAAGAGGACTTTGGACCACTGGGCAACAGTCCAGTTCTTCTTCTCCTTAGCCCAGGTAAGACGACTCTGACATTGTCTGTGGTTCAGGAGTGGCTTAACAAGGGGAATACAACAACTGTAGCCAAATTCCTTGACACGTCTGTGTGTGGTGGCTCTTGACCCCAGCCTCAGTCCATTCCTTGTGAAGTTCAACCAAATTCTTGAATCGATTTTGCTTGACAATCCTCATAAGGCTGCGGTTCTCTCAGATCTTTTTCTTTCACACTTTTTCCTTCTACTCAACTTTCTGTTAACATGCTTGGATACAGCACTCTGTGAATAGCCAGCTTCTTTGGCAATGAATGGTTGTGGCTTACCCTCCTTGTGAAGGGTGTCAATGATTTTCTTCTGGACAACTGTCAGAGCAGCAGTCTTCCCCATGATTGTGTAGCCTAGTGAACCAAACTGAGAGACCATTTTGAAGGCTCAGGAAACCTTTGCAGATGTTTTGAGTCGATTAGTTGGTTGGCATGTCACCATATTCTAATTTGTTGAGATAGTGAATTGGTGGGTTTTTGTTAAATGTGAGCCAAAATCATCACAATTAAAAGAACCAAAGGCTTAAACTACAGTCTGTGTGCATTGAATTTATTTAATACACAAGTTTCACAATTTGAGTTGAATTACTGAAATAAATGAACTTTTCCACGACATTCTAATTTATTGAGATGCACCTGTATATGCGCGAGCTTTGTATTTCCGAGCGTGCTTTCTGCAATTGGGTCGGATCGAGGCCGGTTCACATTCACACCTTAAATGAACCGTACCAGAGTTCATTTGGAAGCGGAACGAGACCACCTCTTCAGCTGGGTCTCAGTCCGGTTGTTTGGTGCGCACCTGAGTGCGATTGCTGTATTCACACCTGCCCAAAAAGGTCCGCACCAAAAGGGGAAACGAACTTGAGTTCGTTTCAATCGAACCAAACAAGACAGGTGTGAATACACCCTAAATCTCTAAAGATCCGAGCAGAGGATTAAACAACTCCACAAAACTGAAGACAAAACTGGCTGGGCCCCAGTTAGATAGCCCAGGTGCCTCCCATCTGGGCCTCACATAAGTCTGCTGGCTGGGAAGGCAGTCTATTTGCACTTGTAAATCACTCCGTTTTTTTTATTTGTGAACTGATGTTCAGCTGTTCTTTTTAAATTAACTTATTTTCGGGTCATCGTCATAAAAGCCCTGTCACAAACACTGTCACAGCCACGAAGATACATCTTTCATTTAATCAAGCTGAATGCTCACTAAAAACTGATAGTCATCACATTTTCAAGCCATTTCATGTTTCATTTTGACGTGACACAAAGCAGTGATATCTAAGCGGGAGAGTTGCTTACTTTATAATTAGTCAATAATGCCATAATTTTCTTCATTCAGACCGAGAGCTCGCACGAAAACAAGAGGCAGATTTATCGCAAGAACCAATCACATCCGATCATATCCAATTATATAGCGCGATGGAAGCATTGTCTCCTGTCACGTGACTTTCCCCCATTCATCTCAATGAGTCTCCAGAAAAGTCACAGTACGCTAAGAGGTCTCTATAGAAAGTCAATGGACCGAAGGTAGGCAAGCCTCCACTGTAACTTTACCTGCAAGTGTCACTGTTATTTTATAAAAATATATACAAGATTTTTGGCATAATCAGACAGTTTTTAAAAATTATTACCATATATATATACATATAATCAGACAGTTTTTAAAAATTATTACCATATATATATATATATATATATATATATATATATATATATATATATATAAATAACACATTCACAAACAAACAAACAAACAAACTTTAATTTAGACACACAGACATCAAGTATCAGCGTGAGAATCACAACAATGGTGACCATCAAAAAAAAAAAGCATGTTGTAGACAATAAAAACTCATCCTTGGCTCCCATCATGAATTGCGGCATGAATAAATTATGAGCTGAATTGTCTTTGTACCTTCTTTTATTCTTACTATATTCTTTTATTTTTGCTGTTTTTATGTGACTTTTTAGTAGCTTGTTTTGTGATGTTCAGAGTTGATCTAAATATGCTGTTTGTCACCATTGTTGAGATTCATACGCTGATTCTTGATGTCTGTACTTGATGTCACATACAGATAAAAACTTTTTTTGTTAGAATAGTTTGCAAGCAGCCCTTACAAAATGTATAGAAAATACAAGATCTTTTGTTGTGGAACCATAAAGCTGTTATATTCAATAAAGATAATATAACTCAGAGATTAGACTCCAAATGAGATGAATGAATCAGATCAAACAATGACTACTTTAAAACAACCATCACCACACAGTAACTTTTGTTCTTGGTTTGCTGGTTGTTATAAATCAGTTAAAGCAGTAAAACAAAATTAAAAAGTCAAGGGTCAAGAGCACAACTAATGCAAACACTGACCACTAAAATGGTGACATACAAATTTTGATTTTCTCCTTTGGTGATTCTGCTTGTTAATGTGATACACACTAAGTATGTTATGTTTGCTTTATTTTCCTCTGATTATTTGTATTGTTTTAAGTTCATTGATCGCATTATTTCCTAATGCAGTGTTTATGTGCAAAATAACAATTGTATATTGATCTACATGGAGAGAAAAAAAGGGGACTCTTATTTTGACATCCTGATTGGAGAGTCGCGGACAGAACGACAAACTGCGCCTGCATCCTCAGATCAGCAGAGGAGCTGTAAAAGAGCAGACGCGACTCTCCCGCTCTTCTGACATTATTCCTGTTTTAAAGGTAAAGACTCAAATTAAAAGAGAAACCTATATCGGTAGTATTGCGGTTGCATTATTACAATGTGTGGTGAATGTAAAGTGTTAATTCTGATGCAGTTTGAGAATTTGTTGTCCGTGTAATATGTGATATTCACACTAATGTGAAAAAAAAGTAATTTAAGTATGCTCCAGTGATCATTATATCTGACTACAGTGTTGTATTGCTTGGTTTGGGTCACAAAATCTATGTTTGTTCATGCTAATGAGTTAATTAATAGCGTTAAGTATCTCTGGGAGGCTCACTCTGTGGTCGCGTTTGGCGCGCTTTATAGTCACGTGACCACTCACTGAAGAAAGCATAGAAAGCCGCTGGATCTGTGGTGATCCATTATAAATATATTCCTATGGGGAGAAAAGGAGTGAATTACGTTTCACATTGGTTTTAAGAACCAAGAGTAGCTTGAAATACTCAAGTTTACAGTTAATATGATGAGTAGATTCATATAAAATCACTTTGTGGTTATTAATATTATTATTGATGTTTATAAAATGTCTGTTGAATATTTAGTTGTTAACTAAAAATGGTAAAATGAAGAAAGGAGACGAGAGTGTCAGAATGTGATGTATTTTGATGTTGGTGGCACTTAAGTGATGTAATAAGAGCAACACAGACAAATGAATGTAAAGTAATGCTTTAAAAGCAATTGCTTGTACTGGAATTTTGCTGGTTGTGCATTAAATAAACAGATCAGCAGAGGAGCTGTAAAAGAGCAGACGCGACTCTCCTGCTTTTCTGACATTATTCCTGTTTTACAGGTAACAGTAATCTGTCTGCGGGGTCTCTGAAGGCGGGGCCTGCAACAGATTCTTGGGGGCTCGTCCGGGATCGGCTCCACGTGACACGAGGAGGCTGATCCAACGATTCTAGGACCGTGGGACCAGGTGGCGCTGGGGCTAGAGGTCGGTGGCTGCTGCGTCAACGGTGACAACGAGGCACACAGAGGGTTGGACAGACTGCCTGTCTTCATCCTGAGATTAAGGAGAATAACGTCATGGCGGATCGTACAAGGAAACGCTTGGTGTGGGACATCCGAAAAGATCTGATCACACTACCAGCTGATGAACTGTTCCACATTGCCAAGGCCATCGTGCCTGTACAAGGTAAAGATTCATCTGAACTGGACCTGGAGGACAGGGAGGGTTGTTTCGAGTACATCGATGCCTTCATGTCAAGTGAATCCTTGCTTGAGACTGAGGATCAAGGTATGAGTGGACTGTTGTCGTTGCAGGAGACTGTAAAATCAGCAAAACAGATTTGCACTGCTATATGTACATTTGATGTTGATACAAACACTCACGACATGACGGTAAACGAGTTAAAAGGGTTCCTACAGTCACACCTGGAGATCGGAGCAGCACAGAACTATTTCAAGAATTGATGTGCACTAAACAAAGTGACCACGAGACCCCTCAACAGTTCTTATACCGTGTAATGGGGTTGAAACAGAAAATACTTTTTGCAGCGAGGCAAGCTGATTCAGACCGCAAGTATAGTGCAGCCAAACTACAAGACGTGTTTCTACACACAGTGTACCAGGGCCTGAGTCACCGATGCAAAGACATTCGCAGCGAATTGAAGCCACTGCTTGCTGACAGTAATGTGACCGATGATGCCATCCTCAGACACGTAATGAAAGTCACAAGCGATGAAAATGAGAGACTGCGACGGCTGGGCCCGCCAACCAGAACAAGACCGTCCACAGCAAGTAGCGCTCAAGTCCACAGTGAACCTGGCAGTGACGAGGTGGGAAGGACAGAGGCTGCTGCGAAAAAAAGCCAAAATGACCCAATCAAACAACTGACCGCGAGAATCGACGCCCTAACCAACATGGTCGATGCACTACAACACTCCATGGCGGCACAGGTGGAGAGAGGTTGCCAATGTTTAGCCAGTCAACCAGTTTCCCGCAAAGTGAGTCGCTCGCGGTGCTGTCCAAAGTGTACAGGAGAAGGGCGACAGGACTGTCCACATTGCTTCATCTGCAGTGAGGAGGGGCATCGGGCAGCTGGATGCTTGAGACGACCTCAGCGGCAGGGAAACGGGAACCGGCCACTGCAGAGGGACAACCAGTGACCGTAGAGCGAATGTCCCAAACTGATTCAACCTACTCAACGCTGTACAGACCTGGAGGAAGAAAAGCCATAGATCAAAGACGCACCAACCAAAGACAAAATGACGAATCAACAGAACTGAAAGCGGAACACAGGACTTGCCAGACCAAAACTGACACCATAATTAAACTGATAGGAAGCAAAGCATTAACCCAGTGCAACTTGAATGGACTCACCGTGAGGGCACTGCTGGACACAGGGGCACAGGTCAGTATAGTTGATCGTGTGTGGAAAGAGAAATACCTACCTGATATTGAGGTGAGACCACTGCGAGACCTACTGGGATGTGGGAACAATCTGGAGGTATGTGCGGTCAATGGAGATCCTATTCCATTCGACGGATGGACAGTCATTACAGTCAACTTGCTAGGAAATGAGGATCCCAGCCTTTCCATCAATGTACCGTTCCTGGTAAGAAAAATGCCAATTGAGAGACCACTCCTGGGCTTCAACGTGATTGAGGAACTGATTCAGGGGCAACCCGAACAGCTCATGCAAACACTCACCGCTCTATTAGCTGGAGCTATTGATGTCCCAAACGAGAAGGCACAAACCCTAATTGAAGTTATACGGACTGCAGAAGAAGATGAATGTGGTCGTCTGAAGGTTGGTCAGAGAGGGGTCATCATTCCGGCAGGGCAGATTGCCTGGGTGCAATGCCGGATCACGCCAAAGTTAGCACAGTTGGACTCTGTAGTCTTGTTTGAACCACAAGAGGATAACACCCATCTAAAATGTCTGGATCTTGGAGAGGGGCTTCTGGAGATACCTAACAAAGGTGGCTCATGCATATCTGTACCCACAGGAAATTTCACAGGATGTGACGTAGCTCTACCGCAGGGCACGATTCTTGGGACACTGCAGCGGATAGAAAGAATAGTTGATCCTGGACAATCAAGTGGAGCAAGGCAGACGGCGAAGGTCCAGACTGCAGGGACACAAGAGGCAGAGATGAACACAGGCTTGTGGCATCCTCCTGTTGACTTGAGGCATCTAAGTGACAGTCAACGTGAAATTATACAAAAGATGTTATACGAGGAGTCTTGTGTCTTCAGTAAAGGCAACGATGACATCAGATATATCCCCAGTCTACAGATATCAATCACTCTTCAAGATGCTATTCCAGTTCAACGAGCATACTCTGCCGTGCCGAAACCCCTGTTCAGTGAAGTAAAAGGCTATATACAAGAACTCCTGGCCAAAGGATGGATTGTCAAGTCCAAGTTGCCATACGCTGCTCCAGTCGTCTGCGTTAGAAAAAAAGATGGCAAACTCAGGCTCTGTGTTGATTATCGTCTCCTGAACAGGAAACCCGTCCCTGACTGTCACCGATTGCCCAGAATACAGGATCTGATTGACATGCTTGGAGGGTACTCTTGGTTCAGTATCCTCGACCAAGGCAAAGCATACCACCAAGGGTACATTGCAGAGGGATCAAGACACATGACAGCATTCATCACACCCTGGGGGCTATATGAGTGGGTCCGAATCCCATTTGGACTGTCCAATGCACCTGCTGCCTTCCAACACAGCATGGAAGAAATGCTCGATTCACTTAGGGATGAGTGCTGCATCCCATACTTGGACGATGTCCTTTGTTATGCGAGATCCTTTGAAGAGCATGTTGAAACCATCCGTAGAGTTTTGAAGGCCTTTCAGTGCCATGGTGTCAAGCTAAAGCCTGAAAAGTGTGAGATGTTCCACAGCGAGGTCAGGTATGTTGGACGTCTAGTGTCAGCTGAAGGGGTGCGGGTGGACCCTAAAGACCTGGAAGCAGTCCAGTCCTTAACGAGCAGGACTCCGCAGACTGTGGGTGATGTGAGGAGACTACTTGGGTTTCTCAGCTACTACCGTACATTCATCCAAGATTTCTCCATGGTAGGAAAACCTTTGTATGAGTTGCTGCAAGCAAGGCCTGAGACAGCAAAGGGTCCACAATGCAGGAGCAAAATTAAAGGTCCACAAGTACCCTCCAGGACTCCAATAGAATGGACCAAGACCCATCAACAGACCCTGGAAAGACTAATTGAAATGTTAGTAAACCCACCTGTGCTGGTATATCCAAACTTACACTTACCCTTCTCGTTCCACACAGACGCATCGGAAAGGGGCCTAGGGGCTATCCTATATCAGCGACAAGACGGGAAGTTGAGGGTCATCGGGTATGGGTCCAGGACATTGACGGCTACAGAGAAGAACTACAGGTTACACAGTGGTAAACTCGAGTTCCTGGCACTGAAGTGGGCGGTATGTGAAAAATTCCGAGACTACTTATTCTACGCCCCACACTTCACAGTGTATACAGACAACAACCCCATGATGTACGTGATGAGCACGGCCAAGCTCAACACAGTAGGCCATCGGTGGGTCGGGGAGTTGTCTGACTTCCGATTTGACATCAAGTACCGGCCAGGGAAGGTCAACATCGACGCAGACACTTTGTCTCGTCTTCCTCTGGACATTGAAGTGTATGAATCGGAGTGCACAGAAGAACTACCCATGGGGGTGATACAAGCGGCCTGGGAGGGCAGTCATGTATCAGAGAGAAAGGACGTGGCCTTGGTTGCTGCTCTGTATATTTCTACAGTGGATGAGTCACAACAACCTGCAACCGTGTTGCCCACAATAGAACAAAATGAACTGATTCAAGCTCAAAAAGATGATCCATTAATCTCTCAAGTGAGACAATGGAAGGAGGATGGGGTCACACTTACGGATGAGATGCGGGCAGGTCTGACAGGAACCAGCAGAAAATTGATGTATGAGTGGAACAAGCTGCACCTTGAAGGAGGACTCCTATATCGCAGAACAAGTGAGAGAAAACAGCTTGTCTTACCAAGCAAGTACAAGAAGCTGGCACTCGAGCACCTCCATGACAAGATGGGACACATGGGGACAGAGAGAGTACTCAGCTTGGCGAGGGATCGTTTCTACTGGCCATACATGAAGGCTGAGATAGAAGGGTACGTGACCAGGAAGTGTTCCTGTATAAAACAGAAGAAACCCACCACACATGTCCAAGCACCTATGGGTAGCATCACCACACACTCACCCATGGAACTGGTATGCATTGACTACTTGCACCTGGAACCAAGCCGCGGAGGGTATGAATATATCCTGGTTGTCATGGACCACTTCACAAGGTTCGCCCAAGCCTACCCGACCAAGAACAAGTCAGGGCGGACTGCAGCAGAGCGCCTCTTCCAAGATTACATTCCACGCTTTGGATATCCGGCAAAATTACATCACGACCAGGGCCGTGAGTTTGAAAACGAACTCTTCCGTACTCTCCAACAGTTCGCTTGAATTGGCCACTCTCGAACGTCGCCATACCACCCCCAGGGCAACCCACTTGAGAGGTTCAATCGAACCTTGTTACAAATGTCAAGAACACTGGCGGACAAGGAAAAGGAGAGGTGGAAAGATCACTTACCTCAAATTGTGCATGCTTACAACTGTACATGGCACGAGTCGACAGGATACTCACCCTTTTTCCTGTTGTACGGGCGGCATCCTCGCCCTTCCAGTTGACCTAATCTTCGGCCTGGTGGAATCAACAGAAGAAATCACACCAAAGGGATATGCAAAGCAGTGGGCACACAGAATGAGTGAAGCATACCAGATTGCGGAAAACCACAATCGACAGTCAAGTGCGAGAGGGAAAGCGCAGTATGACCGGAAAGTGAGGGGGGTTGTGCTGAAGGCAGGAGACCGAGTGTTGGTCAGGAACCTTGGGGAGCGAGGAGGCCCAGGAAAGCTACGGTCCTGCTGGGAAAAAGCTGTATATGTGGTGAAGGAACAAGTATCAAACAATCCTGTGTATGTCATATATCCTGAGAACAGTGACCGTGGAAAGACCAGGACACTGCATCGAAACCTGTTGCTACTGGTGAACGACCTACCTGTAGAAGCTCCAGCGATGACACCCGGATCCACGAGACCTGAAAGACAGAAAAAGACAGTGAGACACACAAGCAATGACAATATGGATGACAGAGACAGTGACCTGGCCAGCTCTGATGTAGAGAGTAGTGCAGGAGGATACTGGTTAAGAGCTCCAGTCAACTGGCCGACATCAGGAAGCGACCGACCCCCAGAGCAAGTCCCTGTAAGGGAAAACATTCAGGTTATGCTGGGAAGGGAAAGCTCAGGGCAGATTCAAGACAGAGAAGTGCAAAGAACAAGTGAGAGTCCAGTAGAGAGAAGGGCAGCTACTTACCTTGAGGCAGCGCATCCAGTTGACACTGGCGAAGGAGATGGAGCAAATACAGAAAGTGAGCATGATTTTGTCGACAGAGCTGAGGCTCTGGGAATGGAAGAAGAGACCAGTGTAAGAAGGTCAGCTAGGGAAAGGATACCAAGGCAGATTTATACGTATGACATGTTGGGCCAACCTACGATCCACCCCTACACCCCCACACTGAACTCAGTTACTACTTACTCCATCCCACACATGCCTGTTTGGGGTTTACAAAACTACACCACACCCATTACTTACCCTCACTGGTACTTACCTTCAGTCCACACACCATGTGGGGTTACAACAGCTGTTTATTAAGAATGGTTAAAGTGTTTGGTAATGGGAAATGAGAGGTTGATCACTGGAGCTTTTCTTATTTTGTCAGGGAGAGTGTGATACACTCAAAGTATGTTATGTTTGCTTTATTTTCCTCTGATTATTTGTATTGTTTTAAGTTCATTGATCGCATTATTTCCTAATGCAGTGTTTATGTGCAAATTAACAATTGTATATGGAGAGAAAAAAAGGGGACTCATATTTTGACATTCTGATTGGAGAGTCGCGGACAGAACGACAAACTGCGCATGCATCCTCAGATCAGCAGAGGAGCTGTAAAAGAGCAGACGCGACTCTCCCGCTCTTCTGATATTATTCCTGTTTTACAGGTAACAGTAATCTGTCTGCGGGGTCTCTGAAGGCGGGGCCTGCAACATTAACATCAGGTGTCTTCAATAATGGTCAATCAACACTCAATTAATCACCTAATTATCTCATTAACTTTAACACTGCTTCAGTGTTTATATGAGTCGACACTCAGAGTGTTAAATTAACACTGGGGATTTTGCTGTGTATATACATAAATACATATAATACATAGTTAATATACTTTAAAATATAATTTAATTCAGTGATGCAAATCAGAATTTTCATCAGCTGTTACTCCAGTTTCCAGAGTCATATGATCCTTCAGAAATCATTCTAATATATTGATTTATTACCAGTGTTGGAAACAGTTTTGCTGCTTAATATTTTTTGGAACCTTTGACATTTTGTTCAGGATTCTTTGATGACTAGAAAGCTAAAAAGAACAGCATTGATAATAAATCAACATATTGGAATGATTTCTGAAGGATTATGTGACACTGAAGACTGGCGTAAAGGCTGATGGAAATTCTGTTTTGCACCACTGAAATAAATTACATAAAAATATATACATATATATATATATATATGTGTGTGTGTGTGTGTGTGTGTGTATGTATATATGTATACTCACACACATATTACATAAATTTGATCTATATATCTAAATAAAAATAGACTATAGATATACAGTATATGATCCAAAGTAACTAGTAACTAACTACTTTAGTTTTTTATCCGATACTTTTTTACTCTTATTCAAGTAACTATTCAGACTATTACTTTTACTTTTACTTGAGTAGTTTTTGGGTACTCTACCCACCTCTGCCTGCAGCCTAACAATCCTTTAATGGATATGAATTATAGACAGAGGTGGGTAGTCCAGGGGCCAAATAGTAAAAGTCCTGCCATATGTTTATTCCACCCATGAACTCAGCAGCTGATTTCACCAGAGGAGGAACCAAGTCATTCCATTCAAGTCACAAACGAGTCTAGAGTCAAATCTCAAGTCCTCAAAGAGTTAAAGTTAATGAGATAAATAAGTGACTAATTAAATCTTGATTGGGCAATAGTGATGAACACCTGATGTTAACAATCAACATCACTGAAGAAAAGAGAAACACAAGAACTACAACTGACTTCAGCCACAGCATTGGATGAAATTAACTGGAGAAAAAAAAAAAAAAAAAACATTGCCACCATAATTGTGGTCAGTGTTTGCTTTAGTTGTGCTCTTCAGCCTTTTAATAATTTAAAGCAATTTGTTTTTTAAACAATTACGATGTTGTTTCACAGCAAACATTTGTGTAATGTTAAATTAAACCTTGAAGTAATAGACTAGCTTATGCTTTCTGCTTATAATTTATGATTCTTGGTTTCAATCTCTCTGGTTTATTAACTACATTTGACTATTAAATAACTAAAAAAAAAAAGTCCTATTAAGCAAATGCAGCCATAATGCTTCAATATTAAGAAGAAAAAAATCCTGTATAGGCTCAGGTTTTTAGACATGAACATTTATCATATGATCCTCAACAGTGGTAACAATTATTCATACTGCATTGCATGATGGGAGTTTTCATGCAGTGCAGCATGAAGCATTTTGTTGATTGTCACCATTGTTGAGGTTCATTTGCTGGTTCTTAATGTCTATGTGTGTCTAGCTATTACTGGAGTTCAAATTTTTATATGCATTATATAGATACATTATATAGATCACTAAATAAAGAAACGCTTTGCTTGCATGCTGTAGTTTCACAAGATTGATTATGCAAAACCTGAACATATAAAAGAAACAACAGTTTTTTCAGATATAATCATAACCTCACGGTGATTACATGATCACTGTAGAACATTAATCTCTCTGTTTTACACATGTACATGCAGTGCTACAGAGAGAACTCTAACAAAAAAAATCAAGGATCAAGAACCCAACTAAAGCAAACACTGATCTCTATGATGGTGGCATCATTTTAACCAATAAAACATCAACATCTGATCCTCTGTAATTCTCAATAGCAGCAGGTGTTCATCACTAATGCACAATCATCATTTAATTAGTCACTTAATTATCTCATTAATTTTAACTCTTTGAGGACTCGGGATTTGACTTGAGACTCGTTTGTGACTTGAAAGGAATGACTTGGTTCCTCCTCTGGTGAAATCAGCTGCTGAGTTCATGGGTGGAATAAACATATGGCAGGATTTTTACTCTTTGGCACCTAGACTACCCACCTCTGATTATAGAAATGCGATAGTGCAGTGGTTCTCAACCACATTCCTGGAGGACCCCCAACACTGCACATTTTGCATGTCTCCTTAATCAAACACACCTGATCCAGGTCAAATGCTCATTAGTAGAGACTCACAGATTTAAAATGGTTGTGTCAGACAAAGGAGACATGCAAAATGTGCAGTGTTGGGGGTCCTCCAGGAATGTGGTTGAGAACCACTGTGATAGTGTATTAGTGTGTTATGTGTAAGCCAGGTTAAAGAGATGGGTCTTTAATCTAGATTTAAACTGACAAGGAGTGTTCAGGAGTGTGTCTGCCTCCTGAACAGTGTTAGGTAGATTGTTCCAGAGTTTGGGCACTAAATAGGAAAACAATCTGCTGCCCGCAGTTGATTTTTATATTCTAGGTTTTAATCAAATGGCCAGAGTTTTGAGCACAGCGGACGTGAAGGACTATAGTGTAGGGTGACCATACGTGCCATTTTTCCTGGGTGTGTCCCAGCCAGGATTTCTGTATTGCTTTGATTCAAAGTACCTCGAGAGCATTTCGAAAACATAAGGAACTGATGTCATACACCGATCGGTCTGCACACCAGAGGTGGGACTTTCAAGTCACAAGCAAGTCCTCAAGTCATATCCCAAGTCCTCAAAGAGTTAAAGTTAATGAGATAATTAACTGACTAATTAAATGATGATTGTGCATTAGTGATGAACACCTGCTGTCATTGAGAATTACAGAGGATCAGATGTTGATGTTTTATTGGTTAAAATGATGCCATCATCATGGAGATCAGTGTTTGCTTTAGTTGGGCTCTTCACCCTTAACTTCCTACATTAGATCTCTTTTTGTAACAGTGTATGTGGTGTTGTAAAACAGAGAGGTCAGTGCTAGACAGGGAGCAGTTATTAGATGTTTTTATATGACGAGACCGTCATCATCAGTTGACCTGGTTACAATCAAAACAACTTTTATTTCATTTATATGTTTAGGTTTTTCATAATCAACCCTGTAAACCACAGCATCCAAACAGTGTTGCTCTAATAGTTATATTGAATGAATTTCAAACCTATGTGATGCACATAAAAAATTGAACTCCAGTTCTAGATAGACACATACAGACATCAAGAACCAGCATATGAATCTCAAAAATGGTGACAATCAACAAAATGCGTCATGGTGCAATTCATGCTGGGTAACACCATAGTAAAAACTCCCATCATGCTCTGCAGTATGAAAATTTATTGTCACCACTGGTGAGGATCATATGATAAGTGTTCCTGTCTAAAAGCCTGAAGCAACAAGTTTTATTCACCCCCCCAATATTGAAGCGTTACGGTGGCATTTGTTTCATCGTACTTTTTTTGCAGTTCAGTAATACTTGAATGTCAGTCAATAAACCAAAAAAAAAGACCACTTCATGATGTTTATTCATCATGAGTTACAAGCAGAAAGCATAAGTTAATCTGATAAGGTTTGTAGCATTTAGACCAATCAGACACACATTTGTTCATCAGATTTAACAAATCAAATTAGTTATTAGATTAACAACTAACCACAGACCCCTCACCCAACGCAACACTCACCTCATTTTCCCTTAGGAAAGGGACATGTAATGCACATAACAATTGGCTCTTCTCTAATTAATTCATTGAAAAACCTTTCTTTGAATGAAAACACATATCCTCAGGTCATTGTGTATTTTGTTACTGTTCGTGTATATTGTCTTTTTGTACTGTATCCTGTTTTATGCATGCTCATGATAGATCACTAGTTAATATTACCTCACTTATATCATGTTTGATCTCTATCAATTCATCTTCGGATGATCTAAATGACAGTGTATATTACATGTTCATACCTATGCAACATATTAGTGTTCTAAGAATCTTTAATAGTTTTTTAATAGCAACCCCATGCAAATTGCCATGCTCAGAGACAAAGAGTCGTAAAACCTTCCCTCCAAAGATACGGGAGCCCATTGGCTCTTTGACTCCCCAGAGGTGTGACCTCTATACCAGATAAAGGCCTCATTCACAGGTCCGGCCCGCTCTTCTAAAAAACCGCTCTTCTAAAAAAACCTCTCTTCTGCAAAAAGCTCTTCTGCTATCTTCTGATTGCTCTGTGAGGGACTCCTAAGAGGATGAGGAAGATGTGAGCTAGAACGCTTCTGGACCATTAAGTTTTTGTGCCAGGCTTTACGGCCTTGTCTTTCCATTCAAACAAAGATTCTTGGACCTTAGCTGATGTCTCTTAACTCTTCTTCACTTTTCACCTGGGAAAAACTCCCAATCACCATTGAGTCAAAACATCTTTGGAATTCATCACTCTTCAACCCGGAAGAACGTGATCGCGAGTCCAAAAATCTTGAAACCATCAAGACTTTTCATCCGAGACCGCATTCCGGACACAAAGGAAGTGCAAGTATAGTACATTTAACTAAACGAAACAGAGGTTTAGTATAAGTTATAGACCCCGTTATAAACGGCGCTGATGGTTTTACTCAGGTAGTTAAATGTCTCTTTCCATAACTGCATTCTCTGTTTTTTCAAATGGCTTCATTCATCCACTTTAGCTCCACTTTGTATGTTTGTTTGAGTGTATGTTATTCGTTGTTTGTTTAGATTAGATATGTGTGTTAGCGTTTAGTTAATAAAACTCTTGTGCACAAATTACATGAGTTTCTGATTCTGCCTTGCATGTTAATGTCCCTTTACGATTTTGACCCTTGCTACATGCTCTAATGCATTAATAGGAAGATATTTTCTGTGGCCACGGAAATATCCTTTCTTAGAGTTGATATGAATTCATACTTATTGTTCGCTGGACAAACAGATCAGCTGATAGTAATATAACTCTGTGACAAGTATTACTGTCAACCGATATAAATAATTGTAGTTAATCATAATTACTTGTAATTATTTATATACAATTCCCTTTTTGAGTTAATTTGCTACAGGTTTGATTCAGCAATGCACAAATGTTTGCTGTGTAAAAATACTGCAACTGCTCAGAAACAAATTATTTTGAATTGGTAAAAGAGTCAAGAGACCAACTAAAGAAAACCTTGACCACAATTATGGTGGCATTGTGTGTGTGTGTGTGTGTGTGTTTTCAGTTGATTCCATCCAAGGCTGTGGCTGAAGTCAGTTATAGTTCTTGTGTTTCTCTTTTCTTCAGTGATGTTGATTTTTTTAACAGCAGGTGTTCATCACTAATGCACAGTCATCATTTAATTAGTCACTTAATAATCTCATTAACTTTAACACTTTGAGGACTTGGGATAGGACTTGAAGACTTGGTTGTGACTTGAAAGTCCCAGCTCTGCTGCACACGCAAACATAGGCAAATCCTAGATATTTTAGGCAATATAGAAATCCTGGCCAGGATGCGTCCAGGAAAAATGGCACGTGTGGTCACCCTACTATAGTGTGATAAGAGCTCACTCAAATACTGAGGTGCCAAACAGAGTTGTAAAGTCCAGGGGTCAGAAAGTAAAAGTCCTGCCATATGTTTATTCCACCCATGAACTCAGCAGCAGATTTCACCAGAGGAGGAACCAAGTCATTCCTTTCAAGTCACAAGCAAGTCTCAAGTCAAATCCCAAGTCCTCAAAGAGTTCAAGTTAATGAGATAATTAAGTGACTAATTAAATGATGATTGTGCATTAGTAATGAACACTATTGAGAATTACAGATGATCAGATGCTGATGCTTTATTGGTTAAAATGATTTTAAGAGTTACATTTTGCTTGGCTGTTACAATAGACAGACGAGCAAAGAGAGAAAAAAAAGCATTGTTTTATCTGAATCTCTGAACTTATTTAGAGCCTATTCTCTGAGTTAGATTTACATTGTTGAGTCTTGTGATTCTTCAGAATAAGATTTCAAGCATTTTCAATACAATCCAAAGGATTTCTTGAAAGTTGTTTAATAATAAAATAAAAAAATAAAAAAACTATGGAAAACGTGTTTTATTTAGACACACAAACATCAAGGATCAACCTGTGTATCTCAACAATGGTGACAATCAGAAACGCATGTTGAGGTGCATTCTGGGTGCCACCAATCAAAATTCATCCATGGCTCCCATGAGGCATGAATAAATTATGAGCTGAATTTTCTTAGTAATTTCCTTTATTCTTTCCATTTTATTTATTTTTTTTATGTGACTTTTATTAGCTTGTTTTCTAATGATTAGACTTGACTTGAAACATTACAACTTCTTTGACTGCCATAACTATGTGTTTGTTTAGACATGATATGACAACCAAAAAAAAAAAACACAGGTGCTCAGGTGTTGGCTATGTTTCAATAAAGACATAATCAGTACATAGCGGCTTTAGTACCTGACATAATTTGGAGTATATCCACTGGTAGATTTAGCAATTAATTTTGTTAAACAACCATCAACACCTGGTTATCATTACTAACATGTCTAAACAAACACAGTTACAGCAATCAAAGTAATTATAATGTTTTAAGTCAAGGGTCAAGAGCCCAACTAAAGCAGACACTGACCTCGATAATGGTAATTCAAACAAAACTAAAACATCATCTAAAGTCAATCTGGTTAGTAATAAGTGAAGCTGGTGATGCTGTTTATGGAGTTGTTTAATCATCCTCTGCTGAGATCTTGAGAGATTTAATGTCTTCTTTTATCTTGTGTTGATTTCATCTAAAGCTGTGACTGAAGTTAGTTGTAGTTCTTGTATTTCTGCTCGTCTCGTCTCTTTTTTCTGTTCTTTTTCTTTCAGTGATTCAGTTTGTTACCAACAGGTGTTCTTCATTAATGCTCAATCATCACTCAATTACTAAACTAATTATCTCATTAACTTTAACACTGCTTCAGTGTCACTTTTTTAACACTCTATGAGTGTGGATTATATATATACACTGGGAGAGCTGATTTAACACTGGACGTTTTACTGTGTAGCAATCATTTATAAAAAGATTTCATACAAGGAAGTGCTGACAAACATGTACTGCAAAAACCACAACAATTTTTGGTTGAAGTCACAGTCCATCATCTGTATACTTTATTCCAGTCTAACAGCGTTTTCAGGTATTTGCAGTGTTATTAAATTAGAATGGTTGGAAAACAGTCAAGGATTATGGTTTGTGCTTTTGTTGTGTTTGGTTTGTGCTTGTGGCGTCTGGTTGGTGAGTTATGAATGTGTCTTATTGAAGTTTTAGTAGAGTAATATGGTTCTGTTAAAAATCTGCAACCATTGTTTCACTGTTATTCCCATTATAAATCAAATACCACATAATATGCTTTTATTTTCTTACCCTTATGTTGTACTTGTGGTCCACTATTTCAACTTAAATTATCTAACTTACTTGTGACTTTCTTATAAACTAGTACTAAAAAAGTTTAGTTGATCCTGAGCTTGTTAATCTATAATCATGTAAATTACACAAGGACATACAATATAATTAAAAAAATAAACAAAATAAATAGCTGAGAAAAATAAATAAATAAAAACCAAGACATCCATTAAGTTGATGCATTCGGTTCTCTATTGTCTAACCATTGTCTTAATAAATTGTACTAAGTAACACTACTTTGTTTTGTCAATATTAATTTGTTTACTAAATGCAAAATACCTCAGTCATTTTGGTAGCACATACTAATTACATATTGAATCACACTTATGAAGCATAGGAAGAACTGATGACAAGTTTTGCTACAAGTTAATATTTGCTTATTTAAACCAAGATACATTTTTTGTACCACAAAAAAAAAAAAAAACAAGGGCCCATTTCAGAGACTTAATTAACATATTAACTATAGGCCTATAGATTCAAATTGTAATAAAAATACAATTAGTTTCCTCATTAAAAACTAACAAACTTATCTGAGACTCATCGTTCCTGTTCCTGTTTGTTCTACTTTCCCGCCATAGCTTGGCGGGAAAGTACCCTATCCTACAGAAAAGCATTAAAAACGGCTAGATCTGATTACTTTTCATCTCTTCTAGAAGAAAACAAACATAACCCCCGGTATTTATTCAATACAGTCACTAATTTAATGAAAAATAAAGCATCAACAGGTGTTGGCATTTCCCAAGAGCACAGCTGTAATGACTTTATGAACTACTTTACTTCCAAGATCTATACTATCAGAGATAAAATTGTAACCATGCAGCCGTCAGCTACAGTATCGCATCAGATAGTGCACTATAGATCCCCTGAGGAACAATTCCACTCATTCTCTATTATAGGAGAGGAAGAATTGTATAAACTTGTTAAATCATCTAAACCAACAACATGTATGTTAGACCCTATTCCATCTAAACTACTAAAAGAGCTGCTTCCAGAAGTCATAGATCCTCTTTTGGCTATTATTAATTCATCATTGTCATTAGGATATGTCCCCAAAACCTTCAAATTGGCTGTTATTAAGCCTCTCATTAAAAAACCACAACTTGACCCCAAAGATCTAGTTAATTACAGACCGATCTCAAATCTCCCTTTTCTGTCAAAGATACTAGAAAAGGTAGTATCCTCACAATTATATTCCTTCTTAGAGAAAAATGGTATCTGTGAGGAATTCCAGTCAGGATTTAGACCGTATCATAGTACTGAGACTGCTCTCATTAGAGTTACAAATGACCTGCTTCTATCATCTGATCGTGGTTGTATCTCTTTATTAGTTCTACTGGATCTTAGCGCTGCATTCGACACTATCGACCACAACATTCTTTTGAATAGACTAGAAAACTTTGTTGGCATTAGTGGAAGTGCCTTAGCATGGTTCAAATCGTACTTATCTGACCGCCATCAGTTCGTAGCAGTAAATGAAGAGGTATCATATCGATCACAAGTGCAGTATGGAGTACCTCAAGGCTCAGTACTAGGGCCGTTACTTTTCACGCTTTACATGTTACCCTTGGGAGATATTATCAGGAGACATGGTGTTAGCTTTCACTGTTATGCTGATGATACTCAGCTCTATATTTCTTCACGGCCCAGTGAAACACACCAAATTGAGAAACTAACGGAATGTATAGTCGATATAAAAAACTGGATGACTAGTAACTTCTTACTGCTAAATTCTGAAAAAACAGAGGTGTTAATTATCGGACCTAAAAACCCCACATGTAATAACCTAGAACACTATCTAACACTTGACGGCTGCTCTGTCAATTCTTCTTCATCAGTTAGGAACCTAGGTGTGCTGTTTGATAGCAATCTTTCATTTGAAAGCCATGTTTCTAGTATCTGTAAAACTGCGTTTTTCCATCTCAAAAACATATCTAAATTGCGACCTATGCTCTCAACGTCAAATGCAGAAATGCTAATTCATGCGTTTATGACCTCAAGGTTAGACTATTGTAATGCTTTACTGGGTGGTTGTTCTGCACGCTTGATCAATAAACTACAGTTGGTCCAAAATGCAGCAGCTAGAGTCCTTACTAGAACCAGGAAGTATGACCATATTAGCCCGGTTCTGTCAACACTGCACTGGCTCCCTATCAAACATCGGATAGATTTTAAAATCTTGTTAATTACTTATAAAGCCCTGAATGGCTTAGCTCCTCAGTACTTGAGCGAGCTCTTATCACATTATAGTCCTCCACGTCTGCTGCGTTCTCAAAACTCTGGCCATTTGATAATACCTAGAATATCAAAATCGACTGCGGGCGGCAGATCCTTTTCCTATTTAGCGCCTAAACTCTGGAACAATCTACCTAACACTGTTCGGGAGGCAGACACACTCTGTCAGTTTAAATCTAGATTAAAGACACATTTCTTTAACCTGGCTTACACATAACACACTAATACACTTCTATTATTCAAATCCCTTAAAGGATTGTTAGGCTGCATTAATTAGATCAACCGGAACCGGGAACACTCCTCATAACACACGATGTACTCGTTACATCGTAAGAAGAATGGCATCTACGGTAATATTTGTCTGTTTCTTTATTATTCTGTTTCTCAGTCCGTGTCCGGATCAGATGGTGGATCGGCGCCGGGAGATGATGTCTGCGACCCTGATCGTCAGCGGAGGCCGGACACCTGGATGAGCCCCGGGGACATATCCCCAGTGAAGACCTCGACTTAAATACAATAGAACTTAAAATTAAACAAAATAACTATAAATATAATAAAATACCTAACTACATAATACTATTATTGTTAGAAATTGCAACAATATAAAAATAGAAATATAATACATTTATACATTTAACATTTAATTAAAACAATAAGTAAAAAAATAAATAATAATATCCTGGCCAGAGGAGAACTGGCCCCCCGACTGAGCCTGGTTTCTCCCAAGGTTTTTTTCTCCATTCTGTCACAGAGGGAGTTTTGGTTCCTTGCCGCTGTCGCCTCTGGCTTGTTCAGTTGGGGACACTTAATTTTTTACGATTAACGTCAATTTTATTTCATAGATACTATTTAAACTAAACTGAGCTAGACAATGACATCTCTGAATTCAATAATGAAATGCCTTTAACTGAACATTGAGTGTTTAATCTTATTATTATACATTACTGACACTCTATCCTCCAATTTGATACTGTTAAGTGCTTTGACACAATCTGTATTGTTAAAAGCGCTATATAAATAAAGGTGACTTGACTTGACTTCTCTAGATGGGGCAGATGAAGTGACGTCAGTGTCAGTGATGGAGGGAGAATCTGTCACACTATACACTGGTGTTACTGAAGTACAGAACTATCATCTGATTCAGTGGATGTTTGGAGAAACTCAAATAGCTGAAATCAACAGGCTTTCCAAAAGCAGCTCCATATATGGCACTGATGATGATAAAACACTCAGAAACAGACTGGAGCTGGATCAACAGACTGGATCTCTGACCATCACAAACACCAGAACCACAGACTCTGGACTCTATCAACTAATACTTACCAGTGAAGAGACCAGATACAAGAGTTTCAGTGTCACAGTCTCTGGTGAGTAGAGAATTACTGTCAATCTTCTTCACTATTGTTTGAAATATATATATATTTATTATTATTTTTATTTTATTTTATCTGATATCAACTAATCTAAACTGTGGTGTTGTGTCGATTGTGTAAATAACAGAGATAGAGACTACTTTTTCAAGTTTCCTCTGCTGCATCCCAATTAGCCTAAACTATGCCCTAAAGATATGTGTGGAGAAAAAAAAAAAAAGATGCGTTTGAGTGTGTAGCATTTACACAAGCTTTGGGAAATATTACCATGTCATAAAATGTTGCATAGCCTATACTTGTCAACTTAAACCGGCCTGTATATCATCCTGACACAAACATGTAGATCCTCATATAAACTATCTAAAGTTTAATCAAATTTACACTACTCAAACAATTCTTACTACTTTATTAAAGAAAAAAGTTGCATGTACAATTTGTATAATCACAGTTTTACTACAAATACTATGGTTAAACTATAGTGTAGCAAAATCATGGTTAATTTGTGGTTACCGTTATTTAACTACAGTATTAATATTTACCAGGAAATGGCAAAAAGTTCTGGTGTTGTGCTGTTCGTATGATTTTTAAACGTTCACCATATTATTACTGATGAAATACAACATAGCATTAAATAAATTTGTTTTCACCAGGTTAGATGTTAATATTGACAACTCAAACCCCTTTCCAGGTGTCTCGGCTATGTTTGTATGTTTATGTTATCCGCCATGTTTGAAGTTAATTTTATTTGTGTTTTCAGTTCTAAATCCTTCAAAGCCAAAGACTATAAAGGGACTTTGCCAAAGAGCTATGGGAAATATCAGCCGTCAGATCCACACTTCGAAAACACACTTCCGGTACTTTTGGCATAGGCCTACTCTTTTCAATTTACTATGCTACACGTTTATTCTATTAGCACGCACTTAGAAATTTTGCACATTGGGACCAGAGCTCCTCTTCTGTTTGTCTACACGTTTCTATCATCCTCAGCAAATCCTCTACTGACCACTAGTGGAGTATTTCTGCATTGCATAGGCTATAAAATTAACTAATGATGTTCTCAACAAAACATACTTATACACACATTCATATTTTACTGACAACTTTAATTATAAATAAATATTAAGACTGTTAGGATTGGCACAATAACATCGCAGTAACATCTGTCATTATCAGTGACAACTACACAAAGTTCCTCATCACCAGAAAGTTCATCAAGCTCCAGTTGTGTGTCGTCCAGCTGTGCAGTGAACAATTCAACCATCAAACACACTGAGAAACTCAGTCCAGGTACGTCAGCTGTGAGATTTCTGACTAAATTCTGTTAGCGTTTCTTTCTCTGGCTGATCTCTCATATCACCAGTGATATTACATAGTCCATTTTTAATTAATATCCCATATCTAAATCAGCAATGCAAGGTTTAAAAAGCTGAGTCTAAAATCACATTATTGTTTTGTCCAAACACAGCCTAATATTCATATTATTACATAGACCTATCATAATAACCCACATGACTACAATTTAAAGAATGATCTGCTAAATTTAAATAATAACCCACATAATTTAAAAGAGACCCTAAATGCTGATTCTGTACTCTTTTTCTTTTCAGACTGCATCCGCTGTTGTGATGCTTTAGAAGCTGTGATCCGATTGGTCGTCGCTGCAGTGGTGGGCGTGGCTGCTGTTGCTGTGCTGGTTTATGACATCAGATCTACAAGAAGTGAACAACACCATCAGACCCATGGAGTGAAATCAGACCAACCGTTTGAGTTTATAAGAAGGTTGAGCTCCAGCGATGTGTGAATCAAGTCTGTTTTATAGTTTATGTTCCACTCTGCTCTTAGTTTAATCTTCATCTCTCATCATGACTATTTTAGCATATTTTTTTTTTTACAAATGGGGTCTGTTGAACCCCATGATCTACAGATGTTTGGCCTGATCAAGTGTCTCTGTTGTGTGAAGCTCTTAAAATCATTGTTTGGTTCAGTGTTTCTCTGCTTCCCACAGACCATAATGAAACTCCACAGAGCAACTAAACCACCGACATCAGCCGCATCAGTCCCTGAATCACCACATGAAACGATTTCAGCAAGAGATGAGTTCAGTACAGCGATCTGAATGATCTGATATAAACAAAACATAAATTTTGTGTGAATATAGTATCAAGTGATCAATTGACTGCACTTTAAAGACATTTCAACCATAAACAGACTGTTTTGTGGGATTAAAAATTAAGGTCTGCTGATCCTACATCCTGATGTAACATGAAAACTAAGGTGATATTAGACCTTTGGTCTGTTTGATACCATCGTTAGGGGTACTGTTATCTTTAGGGTCTGCTGGAGCTAATAGATAGGGGTGATTGCCTGCGTTGTCTTTAGATGTTTTGGTGAAATGATCAATTCCAAATGCCTATAAAATACAATGTATTCCCGCCTTTTGATGACTGCAGCACACACAGCACTCAGTAAAGAGTCCTGCTGAAGATACCCAAGAGTCTCCTGGTCTTTGCTTCTGTTTCCAGCAGGTGTAATGTGCTTCTTCTAAAACTGATAAATAGTCTTGCAGGAACCTTAAGCATTCAGGAACCAAAGTGACACGGAAGATGCAGATATTTCTGCTGGGGCCTCATTTATAAAATGTTGTGCAGAAACCATCTTAAATTTGATCTTACGATCATCTCTCAATTATGCGTACGTGTGATTCATAAAATGAACGTACATGCAGAAAATGCACATACGTGTCTCTTTCAGATGTGAAATCTATGAATCGCAAATGATCTTGAACTTGAGCACAAATGAATGGTTTCAGCTCTGTGCTTATAAACGACTCCTAATTAATGTCATTAACATGTAAAAGATCACAGTCATCATCCAAATCTTTTAATTTAGAACAGCGAGCTACAAGAACAGCTTACATTTCCAAAAACCTGCAGCACTCAAACAAGAAAAAGTGTTTGTCTGTTCAGATCCTGACGTGACACTAAGCACTTTTCCATGTCAAAGACTGTTTTTACAAATATGAGCGCTGGTGTGGATTTAAGAGTACGCACACTCTAAGTTCAAATCTGAGCATACGCACGCTTTATAAATGAGGCCGCTGCGCTCTATATGAATTTGAGTAAATGCGAAATGTAAACTTATCAAACATATAATTATCTAAATATTTCAACATTATTTTTAGCTGTTTACTATTTTGAAATATATTTTAAAAATTCACCCACCTGTTTTTTTTTCTTCCTCTTTTTTTGTAGATAAATTAATTCTGATGAAAATGACTTTCTGTCATATTACTGTTCCGAACATGATTTTATGTGCATTTTGTATCATTCATAATTCCTCAAAGTGATTTTTAATGCATTTATTGTGATCCTAAATGTCGCTGTGTGAATGATTTAGACTAAAGGTCAAACATCACACACACAAATCATCATGGGATATTAAATGAATTCCTATTATGGTTTATGAGTGATATACATGTGAGAATCTTTTTTTAATCTTCAGATTCAGTCATTTTAATTCAATTGGAGAGCCAACTAGTGACCAATCATGGAAAAACAAGGCCTTAAAAATTTGGATTTTTAAACACTTTGCATAATAATAGTTAAACATTTCCATAACCCCCTAAAATCTATAACTTCCTAAATGAGTTATGTGTAATATTCATCTTATATAATACTAATACTAATAGAATATTGATATAATATATACTGATGATTGAAAAAATGTATTTCTTCTCTTCTGGTTGATATGGTCTGTTATACGCATTACTTAATATTTACAAACAAAAAGTCAATAAAAGTTACTGGGAATTCCCAAGTAAACTTAACTTAAAAATTTATATTTAAAGCTACTAATAATTATGTTTAGGCTTTTACTTGTCAAATTTTTGTTTTTGTAAATTAACAAGCCTTTTCTGAGTGAAAATAGTTTCCAAACTTTTTCAAGTAAATCCTACTCCAAATTATTTTTCAGTGTGCTGTTAGATGTTGTAAACACAGAAATCTTCCACTGAAGTCCATTCCAACTTATTTGTATATTCTGGAACATAAAACATATAAATTGCAAATATTTTAAAACATTTTACCAGTGAACATTTTTTTTTTCAGTATAATGTTGTACAGCAACATGACTCTTCTAATTCAGAGGACATTGGTTTAGCTCCCCCTTGTGACTAAATATGGAAAAC
>CM077252.1:720759-730759 GCA_039654775.1 Spinibarbus caldwelli
TTCAGTGTGTGTTGGCGATGCTTCCCCTCATGAACTGTGCGTTATTGAGTGTAATGATGAATCAGGTGTGTTGTTATACTGTGTGTGTGTGTGTGTGTGTGTGTGTGTGTGTGTTTATGTTGTGTTCAGTCAGATTGCTGTTAGCATTAGCTTAGCATCAGGCCTGTTAGCTGCGCTTCAGTGTTCAGCGTTTATTTCATTTCTGCAGTAATTAAGGATTTATAAACATTAAATCTGACCCACTGCAGCTCATTTAATAATTCTCACTCTTATCTGCGTGTGTGTTTTGTAGCGTATGGCTTTAATAGTGATGTATCTGTGTGTGTGTTGAAGCTAGCAGCGGCTATCGATACACCGCCGCCTCACTTCGATATATTTCACATTTACACTTCATTTCATATTTAATCGATCGAACCTCCGATTCTGTGATTCTAAGCCCATCTGACTGCATTTACTGCGCTTCTAACAGAATGTACCTCTCTTCTGACAGATTTTACCCGGTTTGTGTGAATTTACGCCCCGTCTGTGTTGATTTTTACATCTGACTGAATAGACTTCTGTTTGACTGAATTTACGCGTTTATCAGACTGAGTTTATCAGACTGAGTTTATCAGACTGAGTTTATCAGACTGAGTTTATCAGACTGTATTTACACCCGAGCAGTGTGCTTTCACCCTCATGTGTCTGTATGTACTCATCTTCTGTATTTACACATAATTCGGTGTGATTTTGTTCACCGTATCTGACTGAATTTACTAATTTCCTTTGGATTTACCTTGATTTTACACCCGCCTGTGATTTTACCTTCATTTGACTGAATGCACCCATTTTCTGACTACATTTAATCATTTCTTTCTCCTTTACCCTTATTTTACACCTCATTAGTATGATTTTACACATCTGACTGATTGTACTCCACTTCTGACTGTATTTATTATTTATCTTTTGTATTTACCCTGAATTACACCTCATCTCTGTGGGGTTTGCCCTCATCTGACTGTATTTACCTTTTTTTTCTTTATTTATGAATTTATTTTTTTTACTCTGATTTTTCTTCTGACTGTATTAATTCATTTCTTTCTAATTTACTTTGCATTTACACCATATCTGTTTGATTTACTTTATCTGTGTGATTGTAAACCTCATCTGTCTGTATTTATTTCATTTTAAAATTTATTCTGATTTTACACCTCATTCTGTGATTTTTTTTTTTCACCTTATCTGACTGAATTGACTTTTTTTTTTTTTTTACTCTTTTTACACCTCATTCTGTGTGATTCTGACTGTATTTACTCATTTCTTTTTAATTTACCCTTATTTTACACCTCATGTGACTGTTTATTAATTTCATGTCAATTTACCCTGATTTTACACCTCGTCTATATGATTTTACACCATCTGACTTTACCTCTCTTCTACATGCATTTACTCATTTCTTGTTAATTTACCCTGGTTTTACCCTCATCTGAGTGTATTTTACCCTCATCTAACTTTATTAATTTCATGTCAGTTTACCCTGATTTTACACCATCTGTCTAAACACACGCCTCTTCTGACTGAATTTAGGCCGTCTTTTTTTTTTTCTTTTTTTTTTTTTAAATTTACCTTGATTTTACACCAAATCTGAGTGATTTTACCTTCATCTGACTATTTATTAATTTCATGCTAATTTACCCTGATTTTACACCTCGTCTGTGATTTTACACCATCTGACTTTACCCCTCTTCTTCATGCATTTACTAATTTCTTATTAATTTACCCTGGTTTTACTCTCTTCTGACTGTATTTTATCTTCATCTGACTGTTTAATGTTAATTTACCCTGATTTTAAACCTAGTCTATGTGATTTTACACCATCTGTCTGAACGTACCCCTCTTCTGACTGTATGACTGTATCTCTAATTATTTTCCCCCGGTCTGGCGATGGGTGTAATCCGCGCTGAGAGTTGCTGTGGTCTGCAGGACGGTGGGAATCTGATTATGTGCAGCTCTGTGATAATCTGACACAGAAAGAGGGATGAATGAGTGTTTGTGCGCTTTGTTTAACACGCGTGTGCTCTGTGTGCAGCTGCTGGTGTCCGTGTGCGCGTGAAGATGCTCTAGTCACGTCTGCGTTTGTATCCTCCCGTGACCTTTGACCCCTGAACCCGAACACTGACCCGTGCCTGGCCGGCGTCCACTGCGCTCCAGAACCATGTGAGGGCTTTTCGGTGCGTCTTTGAGTGGACTGGAGCACCGCCTGTAACCCCGCCCCAGTTAATACAAGCCCCACCCTCCCTCTAGCCCCGCCCCCAACGCTGAAGACACTCGCCATGATGTTCCGGGACCAAGTGGGGATTCTGACGGACTGGTTTAAGGGCTGGAACGAGTGCGAGCAGACGGTGGCGCTGCTGTCGCTGCTGAAGCGAGTTTCTCGGACGCAGGCCCGGTTCCTGCACATCTGTCTGGACCACTGGCTGGCCGACTGCACCGAGATACACATACTGGAGGCAGAAGCCAACAATGCAGGTAAAACCAGCATCATCCGCACTCACATGCTTAAGCGTTTGTGTTATTTTTAAAGGGCTAGTTCATCCACAAATCATTTCTGTCATCATTGTTATTCCATACGGTCAAACTCCACAAATGGCATAAAAATATACTATATAAAATAACTATACAAGTCAATAAGTCACTGTCTGTACAGTAGAGCTGCACAATTAATCGTTAAAAGATCGCAATCTCGATTGAAAAACACCCACACGGCGTAATTTCTAAATGACAATGATTTGTTTGTGTCTATTAAACCTTTGAAAAAAATCATACCAGAACATTCAAATCTGCCTTTGCGCTGACAAAGAGAAAGCAGACATGTTTAGGTAAAAAACAGATTCACAAACCATCTTTTCAAGTACACAGTATTATATCTGTCTTACAGTCATTCATATGATCACAGAAATACTGGAATAAAAGTTTATAATTCGGATATAAACACTGATGTCTATGGTAGCGATCAAAAGTAATTGGCGCTTCAAATAACGTGTGTGGATTACATTGTTTCTCCACGAGGTGGCAACAAGTGAGTGTTAAAAATGTATTTGGCATTGAATCATTCATTCAAGAGATTCATTCAAAAACGTTGATTCATCCAGAAATGAAACAAGTGAAGCATTTATGAGTGAGTCATTGTTTCATTCATTCAAACCACTTTTTCAAAATGTTAATATTAAAAATTGGTTTATTAAAAAAATATATTTATATATAAAAACACTAAATAAACATTTTTAAATAGACTGCAGCAATTAATATTTTGTCACATTATTTTGTTTAGTTCAGAATCATGGGAGAATCATGATCTCTATTTGAGACAAAAAAATTGTGATTCGCAATTTATCCAGAATTGTGCAGCTCTACTGTACAGTGATTAGATTTTGGCTGTTTTGAACTTGAGCTCGCACGTACTGCACAGACTGATGTGATTCATGTGCGATACCTGTTCTACCTGTGACGCAGCATGGCATGAGTTTTTGCAGGTCTTTAAATGTCGTAATTCACTGTTTCACAAATGAAGGCCTTAAATCAGAGCTGAATGTCTTAAATTCATAAAGTCATTGCATTAAAGTGCCATGCACAGCAAAAAATGAAGTATTTCTGTCTTGTTTTTCAGTACAAATATCTAAACATCCTTAAATGAAGATACATTTATTGGAGAAGCACACTGAAAATGTGAAGTAGGGCTGAACGATTAATCGAAATCGTCATTTGGCTTAATACGATTATTGAATCGCAAAGGCTTCGATTTTTAATTAAAAAAGCGTCAATAGTAAATGCTGCTCAATCTCTGCAAGTGCTGTGAGTTTGAGTTGCTTTTAACGTGCATCTTAAAAAGCAACACACCAAATATAATGAGAAGTGTTTATTAACCTGTTATACAACAAAAGTGAACATTTAATAACATGTTTTTACTCCACAGCATCAGTCGAGAGTTTGAATAACTTCATTTTCTGACCTGGTGTGGCTTCCTATCACAGAATGAGGCAGAGAATATATTCTATACTGTAATAAAGGCTACGTCGATTAACACTGGATTATAAATTTACTTTGTCATCATGAAAATACCCAAGATCAGTTTCTATCTTCTTTTTATTCAGTCACAGGAATTGATTGGCGGAATTGAAATTTTAAGTTTACAACAAATATCCGATTCTGGAATTGGAATTGATTTTCGATTCCCAACCCTAGTGAACTTTCCCTTTAAAAGGGTTGAAGTTTAAATCAAACAGAGCTTTTTAACATCTAAACATCGCTTATTATCAGTGCTGGGAATGTTACTTTGGAAATGTAACAGATTACAATATCTAAAATGTAATAAGTAGTGTAACTACTTCAATTACTTTATTAAAGTAATGTAACTGATTGCATTTGATTACTTTTCTAAATTTCTAATGTTTTCAACTGTTAATCATTCTCAAACATGTAAACCAGGCAGGGTTAACCTTACAGTAGCACTCAAAGTATTGAATTAAGATTATAATAATTTAATTTTAAGGCACAGTCACCACAAAATCAGACTTACTTTGAGATCAGTCTGAGGTTAAATACTGATTTAAAACCATAACAAGAAATAGTTTAGTAGCTATGATACTGTTTTTGTTATCAAATCTTTGCATAGCTATGACTGGAAACACTGGCATCTAACAATGCCTTGGAAAAACAGTTAATCTTTAAAATAAATAAATAAATAAATAAATAAATAAATAAAGGTATATACATAAACCCAAATAGGAAATAAAACAGTTATCGAATAATCATGTCTCCTGAAACACTGGTGTCTCATATATTAGAGCAGTCACTGCAATTTATGAAAGAAATCAATTAAATCTGTGTGTGTGTGAAAACAGAAATCAGATGTAATCATTAACATTTTCATAAGTAACTGTAATTTACACATTTTCTCTCAGTATCTGTAACAGATTACAGTTACATTTATTTTGTAATTCAATTACGTAATTTAGTTACATGTAACTAGTTACTCCCAACACTGCTAATTATAAAAGTGTAATGAAAGTGAAATCTCCTTCTTGTCTCTCTCCAGCCGTGGTCAGTCAGTGGCAGCAGGAGCCGAAGGAGAAGGCCGTGTCGCTCCTGCTATCCCATCTGCCCCTGCTGCAGCCGCGTAACAGCGAAGCCAAGTGTGAATACATGAACCTGCTGCAGAAGGTGCTGAGCCACACCATCGAGAGCAGCCTGTTCGTGGAGGAGAGTCGCCAGCTGCTGTCCTACGCCCTCATCCACCCCGCCACCACCCTCGACGACCGCAACTCTCTGGCCATGTGGCTCAATCACCTGGAGGAGCACCTGTCCTCGCGGCCGCCTCCGTACCATCACGCCCGGCAGGGCTCCGACGAGTGGCCCTGCTCCGCCGAGGCCCTGGAGCCGGCGTATGGACAGAACGGACACATGGCGTTCCCTGGATCGGGCGGAGTGACCTCACCGGTCAACAGCAGCACAGGTAACGAGCTGTCCGTCTGACGCCTGCCTTTACTTCAGATATGTGACCCTGCAGCACAAAAGCAGTCATAAGTAGCACAGGTATATTTGTAGCAATAGCCAACAATACATTGTATGGGTCAAAATTATCCATTTTTCTTTTATGCCAAAAATCATTAGGATATTAAGTAATGATCATGTTCCATTAAGACATTTTGTACATTTCATAATGTAAATATATCAAAACTTAATTTCTGATTAGTAATATGCATTGCTAAGAACTTCATTTGGTCAACTTTAAAGGTGATTTTCTCAATATTTAGATTTTTTTGCACCCTCAGATTCCAGATTTTCAAATAGTTGTATCTCAGTCAAATATTGTCCTATCCTAACAAACCATACATCAATGGAAAGATTATTTATGCCGCTTTCAGATGATGTAGAAATCTCAGTTTCACAAAATTGACCCTTATGACTGGTTTTGTGCTCCAGGGTCACATATTGATGGTGACCGAGAAGTGCAAAACAAATCACAATTCTGAAAACAAAATAACAAATTACAAACGCAAATGCAAATCTAAAAAACAAAATAACAATTCAGAAAGTGCAACAACAATTCCGAAATCATTATAACAAGTCAGAAAACACAAGGACAAATCAGACAAACTGGAAGAGGTAGGTACAGTTTGAGACCGAGCCGTTGGTTTGAGAATAGATTACTCACTGCTGACTGGACGAGACATCTGTCAATCAAGGTATACAGCAGGAACTGCAGAGTAGCCATAGAAAGTTTGGAGATGGTCTTAAAGTAGCTCAGTTTAAAATCTGTTGAATGAATTGCCCTTACTATGGAATAAAAAAAGTATATGCTTGTACATTTACAACACTGTATTTTCTATTAGGCTATATTACTTTTGAATCAGATTACAAAAAACTAGTTAATGCTAATGCGAGGGTGTTCCTAATACAGTGATGGTAAACACTATCGTGAAAACACTATCGTGCCAATTTTCTTTTGCTATTTGAGCAAATGGAAATGCAAAAATAACAAAAAAAAAAACAGGCAGAGGTGTGTTCAATTGGGATTTTATGTGGGGTGGAGAGAATTTAAAGGGGAGGATATAAATACAAAATATTAAGAGTTGAACAGTCTTTTTTATCAAGAAAATTAAACTGGAACTGAGTTATATCCAACCGCATTAAGATACATAGTTCAAAAACAGCAGACGGCTTATTGAAAATACTAATTTTCTGCCAGTAGGAGGCGCTTTTGGAACGGTTTCCCTCGTAACAGCTGTACACAAAGCAGCGCGGCTCTCATAAACGCTACTTTATTCAGGCATTATATTAAGATTAAATGAAAATGACATCGAGAGTTTGAGGAAACACCCCCTTTTTGGTCCGCAGAGACTTGGATTTGTCAGTGTGTTTTCTGACTTGTTATAATGTTTTCGGAATTATGTTTTCCGAATTATTTAGTTTTTTTTAGATTTGCATGTACGTTTGTAATTTATTTTGTTTTCAGAATTGTGATTTGTTTTGCACTTCCCGCAAAACAATCGCATCCTAATCTAATCATGATGAACTCAGACCTGCCAACCTGTAGGCATTTTGCGTAGCGGATACGCATTTTGACCTCAAAGTACGCTGGTGCCATTTGTCACTCCAAACTACACAAAACCCTGGTGAGGCGTCTGTCACGCGCAGTACTCAAAACAAGCAACAGAAAAAGAGGAATTCAACCAGTCAGCATATTTTGGGTTTTGCTTTTAAATAATTTCTGTGAATTTTATTTCTCTCCAAGCTGGCTCTGTTTGTGTGTTCGTGAGTCTGCGCGCTGAGATGAGGAAATGCGTAAATCTGAAAAAGCAACACACACTGAGCATCTTCCCTTATAATGACTTGAAATGCGGAGCGCTTCTAAACCTGTTGTCCAACAAAAGAGAACATTATAACATGTTTTTACTCCACAACATCAGACGAATGTTTGAAATAACTTCTGTCCCGATCTGATGTGGCTTCCTATCACAGAATGACGCAGAAATATATTCTATACTGTAATAAAGGCTATGTCAATTAGCAATGGATTATAAATATACTTGATTATTAAAATACCTGAGGTGGTTTTAAGAACACCGATAAACATTGTCGCAGTAGTGTTTATTGTCTTAATGTTCTCTTTGAATATCATCATTCAAAGTGTTTTTGTCTTCTTTTATGCAGCAACAGCGATTATTGTCCATATTAGAAATTTCCTGGAGCGTCATGAGCTCTGTTGCTTCTGTAATGCATAAGTGAATTTTCTGCGCGAGGGCGCCCTCTGGTGTCCAGTATGAATCAAACAGACATTACATGTGTTTATAGCAATAAATAATGGCAATAAATATAAAAGAAATTTGAAGTAGACATATGATAATCTATGTTTTTCTACAGTATACAGAAGTGTATGAAAGTGTATTTTTTTTTAATGGCATTTAAAACTAGCAAAAAAGAACTAAACTGTATTTATTGAACCGTGGGCTAAGTGTATCGTTGTATCTCTACTGTTCACTCAAAAATACTGTATAACAGGAAAATCACAAACTGAGTGCAGACCCTGAGTACTACTAACCTATGAAAATATTTAACATTAAAACTTGCTTCTAGCATTTAGAATAAACAGACGATATCGTCCGCGAGTGTGGTCGCTAATATCGTTATCTTTATAGTTATTTTTCATAGTGTGAATGGGGCTAAAGACTCCTAAATAGATATTTTACCACTGTTTTATGTTACAAATTAAAGGTCAGAATGGTGAGAGATAAACTCAGAATTGTGAGGAAGATGTCAGAATTGTAAAATAAACTTGCAGTTGTATTTAAACAAAAAAATCCCACTTGTTTTCACGAATTGAATCTGGATTGTTCTATAGCGAGACATATTAAAAGCTTGTTCATCATTTTTAACACATTTAATTATAGTTTCTCCATTTTTGAATGCAGCAACTGATGCACTGCAAATGCGCTTTAGTTATTCAGAATAGATGTAATGCACATCTAAACATGCATGTAAACGAAGCTTTCAGAAATCTGATTGATTCATTTGGATTGGTGAAAACCTAAACGTACTCAAAAGGACCAAAGTGTGCATCAAAAACACAGAGAGCAGGAACAGTCTGCAGCAGTCAGTGTTTAGTGTGGATGTGATATATGTAATAATGGTTCTGCAGGACTGGCTGGTCAGGTGCAGCCGAGCTCAATGAAGCCCTCCATGTCTCTCACACCCGCCAATCAGCCGGCCTGCAGCTCTGATTGGCTGAGCCAGGAGGAGGGGGGCGGGTGTCAGGGCATGTCCGGAGCTGAACACGCCCCTCTGTCGCCGCAGAGCAGCGTGGCTTCATCAGGCAGCGAACAGACGGAGGAGCAGAGCAACACACGCAACACTTTCCAGGAGGATGGCAGCGGGATGAAAGGTGACGAGTCTCATCACACGCTCAAGTCAAGTCACTATTATTTATATAGGGCTTTTTACAATGCAGATTGTGTCAGAGCAGCTTTACAGTATTAAACAGGGACACACAGGACAGGGACGGCACCGGTTTTCTGATTAGGGCTGGGGGATAAATCAATGATAATGATAATTATCGCGATATCATTTTCCTCTATAAAACGATATGAAGAGTTCGATAAATGTTCAATAATGTTTATGGTCCAAAAGTGGAACAAAACAGTGCTACTAGGGATGTAGCGATATCAAAATCTCACGATACGATAATATGAAGTTCACTTTACAATATTTATTGCAATTTAAAAAAAAAAAAATGAACAAATGAAGAATTGGAATAAAATAAAAATTTTGTGCATTTTTGTAAAGTAAAATTATTCTGTCTAATGCACTTTGAGAGTTCTAAATTAAGAGCTCCAACCCATGTTCCTAAGAAAACTGAAGTCAGTGAATTGACTTGTATCCAGTGATCGAACTGTAAAAAAAATTTCAGGGGGATGGTGTAGTCAGTTTCTCTGAGGGGATCCTGTAGCTAATTTTACACAGTAATTACAAACTTTGTCTCATTTTAAAAAAATCAACCTTATTAAATGAACTATTACCGTATTGACCCGAATATAAGACGACCCTGATTATAAGACGACCACGTTTTTTTTCAGATGTATTTCCAAGAAAAAAACATCGTCTTATATTCAGGTCAATACGGTATTTATTAGCTCTTTTCCCTCTGGGGCCTGAAATGGAGGAATTTTGGTCAATAATGTGTTTGGTCTGAATGTGTTTTTGTGTTGGCACCTTGGCAGGTTTAAGCCTGTCATGGATAAATAAAACAATAAAACTGCCAGTAGGTGTCAGCAATTCCCTGTTTTAATAAATTATTTATTGAATTATTCAAATCAAACAACTCATTCACAATGGCTGATTCAATTAGAAACGAAACAAGTGAGTCCATCTGAATGGATCGTTGAATCATTGGTTCACTTGATTTGTTCAAAAACAGATTCATTTAAGGAACGAAACACCGTGTTGCTCTGCACTGTTGTATAAA
>CM077252.1:735759-773259 GCA_039654775.1 Spinibarbus caldwelli
TATAAAAAAATACAAAAAATTACAAAAATGCACAACAAATTTCCTGAAAATATAAAAATAAAAAAATATAATAATATCTCAGTGATACTAAAATAACACTGACATTTAATTTTCACAATTAACAGTTTAATGCGGATTCAAGAACTTTTATTAAATATTTTATTTAAATAAAAATAGTATTTAAATATTCATTTTATTATTATTTTTTTAATGTTTAAGGTTTTGGTATTTTATTTTATTTACATTTTAATTTATTTCAAGTAATTTAATTTTTTTTTTTGTCATGGTTTGAGTTAACTGTAATAACCCTGTGTCCAGCTGCTCTGTTTGTGTTGAGGTTCTCTGTGTGTTCAGTTTGTACGCAGTTGTTGGTGTCCAGACCGGATGAGGAGAACATCAGCTGCTACCTGCAGCTCATAGAGAAATGTGTGACACACGAGGTGAGACGTGCTTCATTACTAATGCTCGCATTGATGCTGTTGTCGTCTAGCAAGGCTCATCATGAGCGTGTGTTTGCCAGGCGTTCACAGAGACGCAGAAGAAGCGGCTGTTGTCATGGAAACAGCAGGTTCTGAAGTTGCTCCGCCTCTTCCCGCGGAAGACTGTGATGGACAGCGGCGTTTACCGGAGAGGGTGAGTTTAATTTGTATTTTGTATTGTATTTATTATTAATTTGTGTATTTGTATTCCCTAGTATTCTCAGACATTCTATTGAATTAATAGGAAATTGTACGATTTTAAAGAGAAAACATCAACTAACAAATCATTGTTTTTATATCTGAAGTATCCCTGTACATTCTTACAACGGAAATGTCCTAAGTATGTAAATGGGTTACGTTAAAAGTTACGTTCATATACATTACAGTAGCGAATATCAGATGGACATGATGAATATCAGACGGACGAGATCCTCAACATATGTATTACAATTGAAAAGTGCTAATTCTGAAATCTGAATAAAGATTTATGCTTGGTATACACATATACCTTATAGGTTTATTTGTGACCCTGCAGCACAAAAGCAGTCATAAGTAGCACAGGTATATTTGTAGCAATAGCCAACAATACATTGTATGAGTCAAAATGATCCATTTTTCTTTTATGCCAAAAATCATTAGGATATTAAGTAAAGATCATGTTCCATGAAGATATTTTGTAAATTTCCTACTGTAAATATATCAAAACTTAATTTTTGATTAGTAATACGCATTGCTAAGAACTTCATTTGGACAACTTTAAAGGTGATTTTCTCAATATTTAGATTTTTTTCCACCCTCAGATTCCAGATTTTCAAATATTGTCCTATCCTAACAAACCATACATCAATGGAAAGATTATTTATTCGGCTTTCAGATGATGTATAAATCTCAGTTTCACAAAATAGATCCTTATGACTGGTTTTGTGCTCCAGGGTCACATATGGCATGGACTTAAAGACATGAAGCTTTATTTCCAAGATGATGCATTGTATTATATTGTATATTCAAATGGATTTCGGATACTATTACCAGATATATGTTCATGGTTAATAATTAGTAAGATGGCGGTTTAAACACTTCTGGTAGCTTCACCGGCTGTCGCTAGTTTAGAATGCAATGAGCGATCCAGTAATTATATATAGATGCGTGGTTTGCTCCATGTGTTTGCGCAGGTGGCAGCAGTACGGATCCAACTCTCTGCCCACAGCTGGATCTGTGAGCGCAGGTTTGGGCAGACGGGGCCAGAGGCCCTTCCAGATGCCCCCGCGAGGAGCTCCTCCAGCTGGACGCATGGGGCTGATGAGCGCCGGCAGTCTGACCGGAGCATCGCCGCGACACACGCTCGCTAACCCCGCCGCCGTCAGCGCACAGGGCCGACAGGTCACACACACACCACACTAAACACTCACAGACGTGTGCGGGTGTGTTGAGTATCATATCTGATCCGTCAGGCTTTTGTGGCTCATATAGTCTGATACAGTGAGAAGATGGAGGAAAAAACTGTTCAGTTTTATTCAGAGACTCAAACTGAGCAAAACTATGAATTTAGTCCAGATGCTGATATTTATATGATGAAATACGGATTCTTGTGATGTAAATCAATGAGATGTTTATAACAGTAGAGCGGATACTGACATAAAATGATCTAAATATCAGTCATCACTCTATATCTCTAATAATATGTCTCAGTAAGATGAGACTGAAATGATCCAAACATATAATGCAATGCTGATTGAGAGATGAAGAAATAAACGCTCCTCAGAAGATGTGAGATGAAGATCATTCCTCCGCTGAGGAACAGTGAAAGTAAAGCTTCTGGAAACAAACGCTCCTCAAAAGATCCTGATGATCAGATTTGAGACTAAAACATGATTGATGGAGAATCAAGTAAAGCTGTGCTGCTTCAGTCCAGTAAGAGTTCATCTGGAAATATGACTGCAGTTATTCTGATGTTTACTTGATTTGACAGCAGAAACACACTGAAACAGCAGCTGAAGCTGGACGCTTCTACAATTACACTAAAATAGCTTTTACTGGATAATAAACTCTAAACTCTCAATCAGAGACAGAACCTGGTTCTCAAGCGGCTGACAGTGACAGACTGTGTGATCATGTGTTTCAGAACCTGTGGTTTGGGAATCCTGGAGGCAGTAACAGCATGCCGAGCCAGAGCAGAAGTTCAGTGCAGAGAACTCATTCACTTCCTGTTCACACGTCTCCTCAGACCATGCTCCTGTTCCAGCAACAAGGTACTTCCTGTTCCACAGATGCTGCTTCAGCTGTGATGTGAACGTTTATCATATCCATACAGACGAACACACAGCGTTTCAGAGTAGAGATGAAACAGTATGAAAGCTTCAGAACATGATTATAGTGACCGCAGTTATCAGTGTTATTACTGTACTGCTAATATGTGCTGGAAGTACTGATACACACTGAAATCACTTCATCAATTTTATACTAAAAACCATCGAACAAATAAAAATAGCTGCACTGTGCATAAATGTTAAAATAATAACATTTAACAATGACTTCCAGATTTTAAGTGAACAGAGAAGGGTGGGTGACTTACACTGTTACTACATTTTTACATCATAGAAGTCTTAACAAATGTTTTACACAAGAATAAACCTCACATTTCTGCCTTTAAACCATAATACTAACCATTTTTTCCATGCGATGTCTACACGCGCTGCCTCTGTAAGCTGGACGCAAGGCCTGTGAGCGCTCACCCTGCCATTGATCACATGCTCTTGTTTTCATTCCCAGAATGCCAAGTTACGGGGACGGATCTGGAGATCAACCCCACGCTGGAGTCTCTGTGCCTCAGCATGACAGAGCATGCCTTAGGAGGTACAGCCAATCACAGCGCAGCATCATCCCGCGCTACCCAATCACAGAGCAGCATCATTCCATGCTACCCAATCACAGCGCAGTCATTCCACGCTACCCAATCACAGTGCAGTCATTCCACGCTACCCAATCACAGCGCAGAGTCATTCCACGCTACCCAATCACAGCGCAGTCATTCCACGCTACCCAATCACAGAGCAGCATCATTCCATGCTACCCAATCACAGCGCAGTCATTCCACGCTACCCAATCACAGTGCAGTCATTCCACGCTACCCAATCACAGCGCAGAGTCATTCCACGCTACCCAATCACAGCGCAGTCATTCCACGCTACCCAATCACAGAGCAGCATCATTCCATGCTACCCAATCACAGTGCAGTCATTCCACGCTACCCAATCACAGTGCAGTCATTCCACGCTACCCAATCACAGCGCAGAGTCATTCCACGCTACCCAATCACAGCGCAGTCATTCCACGCTACCCAATCACAGCGCAGAGTCATTCCACGCTACCCAATCACAGCGCAGTCATTCCACGCTACCCAATCACAGCGGAATCACAGCGCAGAGTCATTCCACGCTACCCAATCACAGCGCAGTCATTCCACGCTACCCAATCACAGCGCAGAGTCATTCCACGCTGCCCAATCACAGCGCAGCATCATTCCACGCTACCCAATCACAGCGCAGCATCATCCCACGCTACCCAATCACAGCGCAGCATCATCCCGCACTACCCAATCACAGCGCAGCATCATCCCGCGCTACCCAATCACAGCGCAGCATCATCCCACGCTACCCAATCACAGCGCAGCATCATCCCGCACTACCCAATCACAGCGCAGCATCATCCCGCGCTACCCAATCGCAGCACCATCTGCTGTCTTGTAGTTTATATATCAGTTTATATGTGCTTAGACATTTGATTTTAATAATGAAATAATATTGCTCATTAATATTGAAAGAAAATATTTTTTCTTGCAAAGAATTTCTCAATGTTTTTTTTTTTTTTTTTTAATGAAAAGGGGGTAAATGTAGTACTAACATAGTAAAACATGGTAAAAGATCTGCAATTTTTGCTCATTCACTCATTAATGTGAATGTATTGATGAGACATATAGTTTTTAGTTGAAAAAAATGAAATTATGACTCTTTTATAAGCTTGTGTTTTGCCGAGTCTAAATGACCCGGGAATATGGAAATTAAATATAGTTTTTTTTAATGCATTATTCCCATTCTCTCTCTGCAGACGGAATGGACAGAACGTCGACCATCTGAGCCTGGAGCCGGTGGAGGACCTGAAAGAAGCCTGCGCTCCAGAAGCCCAGCACACACACGCAAACAACACAGTCACTACAGACCACACACCACTAACTGTGTATACCTTCTCTAATATTTTTCTACTTTATTGTACTTAACTAAGTTTATTATAAAGGAAATACAGAAACTATTATATCGCGGAAGGGAGAGCAGGACGAGTGTGTTTAGCTGGAGGAACGATGGTGCTTCTGATCTGAGCGAGACCTCCTTCTGCTGACCCGTTCGTTATCCGATGGCCGTTTACATCACTTCCTGTGTCCATCCGCCTGCATGACCTCTCACCCCCACCACAGACTTCCTCCTGTGCTTTTCTGTGTGTAAAGCTGAGAGTTTATCTGTTATGATGCGTTCTTATTTCTGTTCAGGTACATGAGGTTTCTTAGCACTTATACGTGAGATGTTTACCAGGCCGTCACTACCGCCGTGAGCGTTTCCTGAGTTTGTAAATACGCAGGTATAGGAGAATCAGAATATGACCCGAGAGACTTTATCCAAATGATTTTTATACGCAGATCTATGAAGTAAAGACGCGAGATCGAGCTGTGCTCGTCTGTTGCTCCGCCTCTCCGTGACTGACAGGGACGTCCGCCAATCACAGACTCCGCCTCCTGATGCAAAAACCCACAAATCAGATTCCATTTCATCATCATCTTTTGATTTCCTCCTGGCTTCACGGATTCGAGCGATCGCAGCGGTGCTTCTCTGTTTGTTCATTTGTGGTGTGTTTTCTGTTTGAATGGTACAGTCTGTGAAGAGCATCAGAGCGGTGTGTGTGTGTGTGTTTTATACGTCTCTCAGACGCTAGTAAAACTTTGACTGAAAAACAGGCTTGTTTGCTTTATTTGTGTAATGATTCGGTCTGTCGCGTCACTGCCGTGTGTTTGTACCGCTCAATAACACCCACATCACTCGAAAATCATGAAAAGAAATGTTTTTCATAAAGAAAATGAAGCCTGTTTTCTATGGAAACTCATTTCTGCCGTGGCATAAAAAAATAAAAAAGTAATTGCTACTTTTTATCTCACAATTCACCCTTTTCTCAAATTTGTATCTTGCAATTTTTTATTTTTTTTTTCTCAGAATTGTAAGATAAATATCAGAGTTGCGATATATGAACTCAGAATTGCTTGCAATTTTTAATATAAACTCAATTTTTTTATTCTTTGGTGGAAAAAGCATGTAAACTCAGAATTCTGAGAGGAAGTCAGAATTGTGAGATTTAAACTCGGAACTGCGACGAGAAAAAGTCAGAATTCTGAGTTTATATTGCAATTCTGAGGGAAAAACGTCAACTGTGAGATGAAAAAGTTGAAATTATATTTTTATGTATTTTTTTTATTCTGTAGTGGGGATTTGATTTTTTTTTTTTTTTTTTTTTAGTTTATATCTCATTCCCCCCCCCCACTCAGAATTGCAAAATATAAAGTTAGAATTGTGAGAGATAAACTTAAAAAAAAAAAAAAAATCTGAGAAAAAACATTCTGAATTGTTAGATAAAAAGTTGTAATTACCCTTCTTTTTGATTTTTGTAGAAACAAAAATACAGAATTGTGAGATGTAAACTTAAAATTATGAGGGAAAAAGAATTGTGAATTAAAAAAAATCTCACAAAAAAGAAATTGTGAGATTAAAGCTTTGCAGTTCCCTTTTTTATTTTTATTTTTATTATCCTGTGGCAGAAATGGGCTTCCAGGATTTTGTGAGAAACCGTCGATTGTTTATTTTCATGACTGTTAAGCACATTCCCAATTACTGTAATGCCAAAAATATTACAATTCAGTTCATCTACAGCATGATATGCATTTAATTCATTCTGATCTGAATTTTATAAAACTGTCCAAACAGGTTATTGTCATAATGTGAGTGAGATTTGTTTACAGTGGTGAAGGTGCTTGATGGTCGTGTGATGTCTTCGTGACCCAGACGCTTCGAGGTGGTTCATCTGTCCGAGTCGCTCAGGATCTCATCACACTATGCAGCCGCTTCAGTCTGACGCCGTGTTCGTTCAGAGCGAAAGCATGGATGAGAGAGCGCTGGAGTCTCAGCCTGGTGCTGCTTCACACTCCAGCTCTCGGTCTCAATCGATTGCTTCGTTAACGTGGGTCATCACGGGGTCAGGAACCCTGGGAGGAAACTGAGCTTCCTCTGCATCCATCAGAAGCTTTACTGGCGGGATTCATTCCAAAGATGTGAGCTCTCTGTCTTCTGTCTGTCTGTGTCTCTCCCGGTGAGACCTCCGACTGTGAACCTCGGTGCAGGCCGTCTGCAGGGAAACTACTTGACATCCGACAGATGAAAGGCGCTTGGCATGAGATATTGTTATTATTATTATTAATATTATTATTATTCCTGACATCTGGAGTGATGGGACTTGTGTGTGTTGCTCTGTTTGGTTCAATTCTTCTAATATCTTTGTCATGCTTCTTACCTGAATGGACATCAGAATGGTAATAAATTGTTCATGTTTTGCATTTACTGAAGACTTTCAGTGACTCTTTTCTTTCTGAATGTGTTTCTGCTGTGAGATTGAGGTGAGATGAGCTTATCTTCTTCATCTCCTCCAGATTCTAACAGTCTGGCCGTCTGCACTCGTCTAGTCGTCACTCTCTGGGTTATTCTTCAGTTCTGTGTGTGTGTGTGTGTGTGTGTGAGAAAGAGTGTGTGTGTGTACCTGTTTTTCTATTCAGGTGGGGACTTAAACCTGAATACACACAGACTCATGGGGACTCGTGTCACGGTGGGGTCCTAAATTGAGGTCTCCACGGGTAAAGAAGCTTATAAATCACACAGAATGAAGTTTTTTGAAAATCTAAAAATGCAGAAAGTCTCCTGTGAGGGCTAAGTTTAGGTGTAGGGTTGGTGTAGGGCAATAGAATATACGGTCTGTACAGTAGAAAAACCATTACACCTATGAATGTCCCCACAAGGATAGCAAAACAAGTGTGTGTGAGTGTGTGTGTGTGTGTGTGTGAGAGAGAGAGAGAAAGAGAGAGAGAGTGTGTGAGTGTGTGTGTGTAGGTACATGAGCTGCTGGAAGTGTTTTTTTTTCATTAGTAATGAAGATGATTTTTATGTATTTATGAGTCTGATGCGGCTGTTTTCATTCTCATATTATTTGCTAGTTTCAACTTTAAGTGCAAATATTTTATTCTGAAACTAGATCTATACCAGGGCTATTATCATAAACTAAAACTATTAAAAAGAGAAAAACACTTTCTTGTCTGAAACAAAATTAATTTTATTTAAAACTATAAAGCTTATTTTATCAATTTTTTTTACTTATCTAGTTGGCAAGGCAAGATGTCTAATTTTTGTTTAGTTTAAGTGCTAAAATAAAACTAAGAAATTAAAACTATATAACTCTATATAGTTTTTATTAAATATGCATTAATTTATTTTTATAGTCTGTATCATCAACTCTATAAAATAACTAATAAAATGAAGCAACAAATAACAAGCTCAACAAAATTACTAAAAATGTGTTAATATGAACAAACCGTATATTAAAATGAAGTTATATTGTGTAGTTAATTGTATTTGTATTAACATTTAGGAAAGATTCATAAATGCTGTACAATGTTTATTGTTAGTTTAAGTTAGCAAATGCATTAATCAAACACTAATAATTTTATATTTTGTCTAGTAAAATATGAGTGCTTTGCCGTGAAAGTACGTCTTTGGGTTTTTATAATTATTTTGGTATTTTCTTTCTTTGTGTCGCTGAGAACTAAACACTGATCTCCCCAGACAGCCGTGAGCGCGCGCACGGACACGCGCACTGACTCTATCTGTGCGCGGACACGCCGCGGGAGCGCGCAGAGCTCATCATGTCCTCCAGGTGAATTTTCCTGTAGTCTCTCCCCACAAACAGACCTGATCAAAGCATCTTAACCTTCATCTTCATCATCATCGTCGGTTCTGCTGTGTGCGCGCGCCCGTGTGTGTGTGTGCATGATGCGCGTGCTGGCGTTCTGGACCGTTTTCTGCGCTGCAGGTGAGTAACCTTACACTTTACTATAAATCTGCATCAGTGTCGATGAAAACCTGCAGTTTGTGTCCAGCTGTATCGTTTGGATGCAGATTTGAGGTGATTTTGGGTTTATTTCACACAGCAGCAGCTGATCGCGTTACATAATCGATCAAACCAGCTTTTATTATTATTATTATTATTATTAAATACTTTATTAACCATTCACAGGAAATTATATTGTTACAGCAGCAACCACAATTAAATCCATGCAAACAGACATATGTACCTAACTAAACACCTAAATAAGAATCTTACACACACACACAAAAAAGAAGAAATTATTGCACGTTACCCAATAAAATACATTACAATTATTGCACATTAAAAAACCTAATTTATTAATGTTATGCTGGCTCTTCAGGTGAGACAGGAATAGCAGTTAATCTGGGATTATTGGCCTGGTCAGGTGAAAGCAGAACATCAGCAGGCTGTTTATTCAGATTAACAGCTAAAAACACCTGTCAAGTTTGAGATTTGGGGCTTTTTGCTTTTTCATAAAGTGTTTTTTTCAGACTAGTGGAAAGAAAACATCCAAAAGACACTGTTAAGTGTTTCTTTTATAGCACTTTATCTATTTGTGTCAATAGATTTTAATTACAATACATATTTTTAAAGGCCGTTTTCTCAAAATGATAAATAAATCTCCACTTTTACACACACCTTCATATTTTTATTCCTGTCTATATCCTGAAGGTTTTTACAGACGGATTTGTTCAGATATAATTTGCTTGATTATAGACAACATTTTATTCCCCAATAATTGTGAAAATATATTGTTTTCTGTCTGTTCTAAGCCTTTTCTGAATTGTGGGGTGACAAAAATGAGAGGCCCAAATTCCCTCCGTAAAAACATTTGACTCTAATATGATAAAAAAATGATTTAGAGACTGACTTCATCCAGTGTTTAGATTTTTGTACAAGAAATTTATGCAAATTAGCACATATTCCATTAAATAATGCCTCATTTGCATATTTAAGCCTAACATTTTAGAAAACTTGTAATACAAAAAATGTTTGCAATTATCAGTGTAATCAATCAACTGGGTAAGGTGATAACGACTAGTTAATTTTTTTTTTTTTTTACCCTATATTCACCTGCAGTGTCTCGCCTTAATAAACACTAATGATGATGATTAACACTTTAATGAAACTCAGGGTCACCAGAGGGAAACATAAGCTAATATACACGCCTGACAATATTCATACTCATTTTAATTAATGAGCCACTTCATTAATATGCAGTTCTGCTCACATATGGGTTATTATCATTAACTACTAACATCTGAAATAAAAATGAATAAAACACAGAGTAACACTTTATTTTAAGGTGCCCTTGTTACACAAGTTACATGTACTTATTATAACAATAACAATAAATTATGCATAACTGCATGCAAGTAACCCTAATCCTAACCCTAACCATAAAATAAGTACATGTAGTTAATTAATATTACTCAGTACTTAAATGTATAATTACACGGTAACATGGAGATCTTAAAATAAAGCATAAAATAAATAAAAATGGCTACTAAAACTTTAATTAAAGTGAAAAATATGAACAAATGATGAATAAAAACTCTAATTTCTCAATCATACTAAAATAAAACTTTAGTTCTCAGACATCTGGTGTATATTTACATGCAAAATGGTGTATAAATAATCATAATCAAATCTGAGTTCTGATTGAGTGCTCAATAAGTAATCAATGAGCTCAACTGTGTATTCTGCTTCATTACATCCATTATTTCAATGAGTTTTATTCAGGCCTAAAGTGGACAAGAAATGAAAATTTTGCCAGAATGTGATATCATCTTCTCTCTGGTGACACATGCAGGATTTCTCCAGTCATTTACTCTATTAAACTCCAACCCTTACAACTTGAAAACAACATTATTACAGAAAAACAGGCATCAAAGACAGAAGCTCCAAAGATGACTAAAGCCAGATAAAATAAAACAAAAAAGAAGACTTTCACAAGACGCCAAATACAGATTTGTAATATCTTAACAATAGACATAGCTTTACATTTTTCACTACTTTAAGAGACTTCATTTAAAAAGTAAGTTCATTAGACAAAACCTTGTACAAAGGAGGAGATTTTGACAATAGACATTTATGAATGAAAAATTTGCCTTTCAGGATGATGCAATTTACACAATTGTGAATATTTTAACATAATAACAAATAATTTTTCACATTCAGTTATTAAACTATTTTTAACAGAAAAAGCTTTGCAGAATGATTGTACAGTCTGGCAATCAAAGAACAGATGGCATAAAGACTCCTCACAACTCTTACAAAGAGAGCATTCTTTGCCAATATCCATAAAGTTAAAACCCCTAAAGACCAATTCAGTGTTCGCAGACAGTGATGAGGTTGTTTGTGGCAGAAAATGACAGTTTTCAAGTAGCAGTCTATGGAAGCCATGGAATAAAAGAATAATAAAAAAGATGAATTTGAGTTTACATTTCAAAATTCTGACTTTTTTCTCACAATTCCAAGATTATATTTCACAATGCTGATAAGAAAGATTAATTTGTCATTCTCTCTTTTCCCCTCGGCTCAGAATCATGAGTTTATATCCCACACTTCTGGATTTGTTCCCTCAGAATTGACAAACTCACAATTGTTGAGTTAAATCGAGTTATAAAGCCTGAACTAGGACATATAAACTTGCATTTGCAAGAAAAAAAGCCAGAATTGGGAGATAAAATAAATAAATGTTATGTAAAATGTAGTGCTGTCAAACGATTAATCACAATTAAAAATAAATTTTTTGCTTACATAATATATGTGTGTGTACTGTGTATATTTATTATGTATATATATAAATACAAAGGCAAGGCAAGTTTATTTATATAGCACATTTCATACACAGTGGTAATTCAAAGTGCTTTACATAAAAGGATGTGAAATAGTCATTAAAAAAAATAATAATCAACAATAAAAACAAGGAATTAACAAAATAATAATAAAAATAAAATGATATAACAATTTAAAAAGAATTTAAAACACTTAAGAATAGAAAATGATTATACATAGTGCAATTAGTTCGGACGTAGCATGCATGTGTATATTTAAGAAAATATTTGTTTATATACAGTCAGGTCCATAAATATTGGGACATCAACACAATTTTAACATTTTTGGCTCTATACACCACCACAATGGATTTCAAATGAAACGAACAAGATGTGCTTTAACTGCAGACTGTCAGCTTTAATTTGAGGGTATTTACATCCAAATCAGGTGAACGGTGTAGGAATTACAACAGTTTGCATATGTGCCTCCCACTTGTTAAGGGACCAAAAGTAATGGGACAGAATAATAATCATAAATCAAACTTTCACTTTTTAATACTTGGTTGCAAATCCTTTGCAGTCAATTACAGCCTGAAGTCTGGAATGTATAGACATCACCAGACGCTGGGTTTCATCCCTGGTGATGCTCTGCCAGGCCTCAACTGCAACCGTCTTCAGTTCCTGCTTGTGCTTGGGGCATTTTCCCTTCAGTTTTGTCTTCAGCAAGTGAAATGCATGCTCAATCGGATTCAGGTCAGGTGATTGACTTGGCCATTGCATAACAGTCCACTTCTTTCCCTTCAAAAACTCTTTGGTTGCTTTTGCAGTATGCTTTGGGTCATTGTCCATCTGCACTGTGAAGCGCCGTCCAATGAGTTCTGAAGCATTTGGCTGAATATGAGCAGATAATATTGCCCGAAACACTTCAGAATTCATCCTGCTGCTTTTGTCAGCAGTCACATCATCAATAAATACAAGAGAACCAGTTCCACTGGTAGCCATACATGCCCACCACCACCATGCTTCACTGATGAGGTGGTATGCTTAGGATCATGAGCAGTTCCTTTCCTTCTCCATACTCTTCTCTTCCCATCACTCTGGTACAAGTTGATCTTGGTCTCATCTGTCCATAGGATGTTGTTCCAGAACTGTGAAGTCGTTTGGCAAACTCTAATCTAGCCTTCCTGTTTTTGAGGCTCACCAATGGTTTACATCTTGTGGTGAACCCTCTGTATTCACTCTGGTGAAGTCTTCTCTTGATTGTTGACTTTGACACACATACAGCTGCCTCCTGGAGAGTGTTCTTGATCTGGCCAACTGTTGTGAAGGGTGTTTTCTTCACCAGGGAAAGAATTCTTCGGTCATCCACCACAGTTGTTTTCCGTGGTCTTCCGGGTCTTTTGGTGTTGCTGAGCTCAACGGTGCGTTCCTTCTTTTTAAGAATGTTCCAAACAGTTGTTTTGGCCACGCCTAATGTTTTTGCTATCTCTCTGATGGGTTTGTTTTGTTTTTTCAGCCTAATGATGGCTTGCTTCACTGATAGTGACAGCTCTTTGGATCTCATCTTGACAGTTGACAGCAACAGATTCCAAATGCAAATAGCACACTTGAAATGAACTCTGGACCTTTTATCTGCTCATTGTAATTGGGATAATGAGGGAATAACACACACCTGGCCATGGAACAGCTGAGAAGCCAATTGTCCCATTACTTTTGGTCCCTTAACAAGTGGGAGGCACATATGCAAACTGTTGTAATTCCTACACCGTTCACCTGATTTGGATGTAAATACCCTCAAATTAAAGCTGACAGTCTGCAGTTAAAGCACATCTTGTTTGTTTCATTTGAAATCCATTGTGGTGGTGTATAGAGCCAAAAATGTTAAAATTGTGTCGATGTCCCAATATTTATGGACCTGACTGTATTAAATATTTATATTATTATATTTTATATAAATATATGTAAATGTATGTACATGTAAATATTTTCAAAATATATACTGTATGTGTGTGTATTTATACAGACATAATAAATAAACAGTACACACTCATATATTACTTAAACAAAAACTTTTATTTTGGATGCGATTAATCGTGATTAATCGTTTGACAGCACTAGTAAAACATTATAGGTTTAAATAGTATTTCATACTGTAACTATATACAATATGTCCCCTATGAACTGCATGTGTGAATATTATGTAGACCTATTGTTTAAATCAAATTTATGCTTTAAAAGTAGCAGTTTTCATCCATAGTCTGTCCTTTAAACATCTGTGTTTAGCTTCAAATGGTGTCTTTGACAACAGTATTCTATAAAAATGATTTGCATTCTGATTCTGACATCCAAAGGCACAAAACTAATTTTTTTTCTCTCTTATTCCATGTGGATCATAGTCCAAGCTCAGTTTGAAAGGGTTTAATTTCTGTGTGTGTTTCTGCTCTCGTCTGCAGTGAGATGCGTTCCTCTGGCGGATGAGAAGGTCAGAGACGTTTCCCTGATGATTTCTGTCTTCTGACGTGTGTGTGGATCTCTGGACTAACCCGCGTGTGTGTGTGTGTGTGTGTGTGTGTACACTAGAGCACTGACTGTGGTTCTGAAGACGTCAGTATCAGTGCTAACGTACCGACGGTCGGCTGTGACCGACGCGACACCGGTGAGATTCTGACATCCAAAAATCAGCTTTCTTCTGTGAGACACTAAAGAAGATATTCTGAAGAATGTTCGAGATCTATCAGCACTGGACCCCATTAACTTTAGCAGGTAAAATAAGTATTGAACACGTCACCATTTTTCTCAGTAAATATATTTCTAAAGGTGCTGTTGATTTGAAATTTTCACCAGATGTCGGTAACAACCCAAGTAACCCATACATACAAAGAAAACAAAAGAAACAAGTTCAGAAAGAATAAGTTCTGTGTAATAAAATGGAATGACACAGGGAAAAAGTATTGAACACGTGAGGTGCAAAAAGGCATGGAAAGCCAAGACACCAGCTGAAATCTATCAGTGATTAGAAAGCAATCCTGCCCCTCGTCAGTGGAAATGAATATTAGCTTCAGTCCCAACAGCTACAGTACCAGGATGATGAAGATGAAACAAGGGTGACAGTGATCCCAAACACAGCCAAGCAAACTCTCGACTGGATTCAGAGAAAGAAAATAAAGCTGCTAGAACGGCCAGACAATCACCTGACTTGAATCCAATAGAAAATAAGAACTGATCAGAGATCAGAGTTCATAGAAGAGGCCACAAAACCTTCAAGATTTGAAGATAAAATCACACCCGAGCAATGCATGCCACTAGTTTCTCCTGCAGGAGGCGTCTTCAAGCTCTCATTACCAACAAAGGCTTTTGTACAAAGTATTAAATACATTTCAATAGTTCAGTACTTTTTCCCTGTGCCATTCCATTTTATTACACATAACTTAATTTCTGAACTTATTTGTTTTGTTTTCTTTATATGTATGGATGTATGGACAGAAATATATTTACTGAGAAAAATGGTGATGTGTTCAATACTTATTAGTGACCCTGGAGCACAAAAGCAGTCATAAGTAGCACAGGTATATTTGTAGAAATAGCCAACAATACATTGTATGGGTCAAAATTATCCATTTTTCTTTTATGCCAAAAATCATTAGGATATTAAGATTATGTTCCATGAAGATATTTTGTAAATTTCATACTGTAAATATATCAAAGCTTATTTTTTGATTAGTAAAATGCATTGATAAGAACTTCATTTGGACAACTTTAAAGGTGATTTTCTCAATATTTAGATTTTTTTGCACCCTCAGATTCCAGATTTTCAAATAGTTGTATCTCAGCCAAATATTGTGCTATCCTAACAAACCATACATCAATGGAAAGATTATTTATTCAGATTATACAGATGTATAAATCTCAATTTTGAAAAATTGACCCTTATGACTGGGTTTGTGCTCCAGGGTCACATTTTACCCGCTGTATGGACAAAAGCGCTGAGACGGAGTGACTGTGTGCTGGTTTTGTTCACAGATGATGTTCTGAACGCTCAGGAGAGACACGAGGGTCTGCTGAGAGAGCTACAGGAGCTGGCCCAACACGGTCCGTCAAACACTGCAAAATCATCAGTTATGAGACATTCAGTTTCAGCTCTATAGAACACAATAGAATCATCATTCAGATCTATGTAGTCGATTTTACTCAGTTCATCAATATCAGCCATGCATCATCATTTCTGACTCATTCTGAGCCTCTGATTCCAAAAACAGTGTCTGTTTTGCTCTTTCACGTCACATTTTCTCACTACATATGATGCATTTCAGAGCATTTTTGCTTTTGAGAATCATTTGTGTGGTGAAGAAGTCTCATATTCTCCCTTAATCAGCAGAAAACACTCAAGCACGATTCCTGTCTGAACTATCTGATCAATTCTCAACTCATTTTCACATGCGTGAAAGGAATTATGATCCAGAGACAGAAGAAAATCAAACATAAGCCTGATGATTTCTCCTTTTATCCAGATGCAGATATCATCTGTATAAAAGGATCCTATCATCATAGTTTTGGTGAAAAAACAACATTATTTTTTAATTTTTTAATTTTTTTTTTTTTAAATTTATTTACTATGTGTTTACATAAAAATCTTTGACATTAAATTGTCTTTTTGAACATATTTTTCCACTCCTTTGCAGGTTGTAAGTTAAATAATACATTTTGAATACTTCTTTTTGTCATTAAAATAGAAAAGTTTGACATTTGCCTGCCTTTGTTATTTTGATAAGTGCATTAAAGCTGATACATATATAGAATTAGAAAAATATCCGTTCCTTTTTCTTTTTGCCTTTTTTTTGTTGGAAAAAACATTGATATTTTTATTAGCTAACAATTAGCTAATTATTAGCTTTAAATTAAATTAAAATAACATTAAGCCTTTTTGCAAATAAGCAGAACATTTTTTTTAAGTTGTAGGGATGTGATATGAAACAAACTCAATAGTGCTGTCAAATGATTAATCACGATTAATCGCATCCAAAATAAGTTTTTGTTTACATAATATGTGTGTGTACTGTGTATATTTATTATGTATATATAAATACACACACATTCAGTATATATTTAGAAAATATTTACATGTATTTATATGTATATATATATATATATATTAGTGCTGTCAAACAATTAATCGCGATTAATCACATCCAAAATAAAAGCTTTTGTATGTGTTCTGTATATATTTATTATGTATATATAAATGCACACACATGCATGTATATATTTCAGAAAAATAGGTTAGGTTTATTTATTAAATGTATTTATTTATAATATAAATTATATGAATATAAATATAGACGTAAATACATGTAAATATTTTCAAAATATATACTGCATGTGTGTGTATATATACATAATAAATATACACAGTACACACACATATATTATGCAGACAAAAACTTTTATTTTGTATGTGATTAATCACGATTAATCATTTGACAACACTAATTATATTCATATATTGATATTATATATAAATATATTTAAAATATAAACATTTTTCTTAAATATACATGAATGTGTGTGTATTTATATATACATTGTAAATATACACAGTACACACAGATATATTATGTAAGCAATAACTTTTATTTTGGATGCGATAATTGCAATTAATCGTTTGACAGCACTAATAATCAATTATGAAACAACTTCAATCAGAAGACAATAGAGTCATTATTCACATCCATTCAGTTCAGTTCAGTCTGCCGCATTAAAGACACAGAGATCACCAAAAGAAAATTTTTTGAAGAATAGGGTTAGTAACCAAACAGTTGCCGGTAGCCATTCACTTCCATAATACGAAAAAAAAAAAAATGCTATGAGAGTCAATGGCTACCGTCAACTGTTTGGGTACTAACTCTATTCTTAAAAATATCTTCTTTTGTGTTTAACAAACTGGTTTAGAACAACATGAGGCAGAGTAAATGGTGACAGAATTCATTTTTGGGTGAACTGTCTCTTTAAATGCTTGGGCTCATTAAATGGATTCTGATTGGCTGTTGTTCGTAAAATGATGCACGTTTGTTTTTCTCCAGAGAACGACAGAGAGCGAGAATACACCCGCGAGAGAGACGACTTCGAGCTCAATGACGAGGAGGAGGAAGATGAGGGAGCGATGAAGGAGCAGAATGAGCGAGACCTGGATGAGCTTCTGCAGGAGGAGATCCAGAGGAGACAAGACGAGGAGCTGGAGGAGCTTCTGAAGGAGCTGAAGAGCAAACAACAGGAGAAGAAACGCAGGAGGAACGAGGAGGAGGAGGAGGAGGAGGAGGAGGAGAAGAGGAAGAGCGAGCTGGAGCTGATGGTGGAGAAGGAGAAGGTGGAGAAGGAGCTGAAGGAGCTGCTGGAGGAGCAGAAGAACGACTCCAAGAGCTGGAACAAAGAGAAGGAGAAGGAGGAGAAACAGGAGGAGCTGCAGGAGCTGATGAGGAAGATGGAGTGCGTGAAGGAGGAGGAGGAGGAGGAGGAGAAGAAGGAGAAGCGGGAGATGGAGAACGCCAGCGATGAGGCCACAAAACAGTTTGAGAGAGAGAGAGACGAGGAGGAAGAGGAGGAGGAAAGACAGCATGATGAAGAGGAGGAGGAGGAGGAGGAGGAGGATGAAGATGAGGTGAGAGATAAAGACGTGCTGCATGATGTTCATCAGAGTGACTCCATTAGCAGCACACAAAACTATAAATATTTTGTTTTATTTTTATAATTATATTTTGTTATAAACTATATTGTTTTTAGTGCTGGGCAACGATTAATCACAATTAATCGCATCCAAAATAAAAGATTTTGTGTACATAATATATGTGTGTACTGTGTATATTTATTATGTATACACACATGTATGTACAGTAGTGTGAAAAATTGTTTGCCCCTTCCTGATTTTTTATTTTTTTGCATGTTTGTCACACTTTAATGTTTCAGATCATCAGACAAATTTAAATATTAATCAAAGATAACACAAGTAAACACAACATGCAGTTTTTAAATAAAGTTTTTTATTATGAAGGGAAAACAAAATCCAAACCCACATGGACTGTGTGAAAAAGTGTTTGCCCCCTAAACCTAATAACTGGTTGGGCCACCCTTAGCAGCAACGACTGCAATCAAGCGTTTGCGATAACTTGCAATGAGTCTGTTACAGCGCTGTGGAGGAATTTTGGCCCACTCATCTTTGCAGAATTGTTGTAATTCAGCCACATTGGAGGGTTTTCGAGCATGAACCGCCTTTTTAAGGTCATGCCACAGCATCTCAATAGGATTCAGGTCAGGACTTTGACTAGGCCACTCCAAAGTCTTCATTTTGTTTTTCTTCAGTCATTCAGAGGTGGACTTGCTGGTGTGTTTTGGATCATTGTCCTGCTGCAGAACCCAAGTTCGCTTCAGCTTGAGGTCACGAATAGATGGCCGGACATTGTCCTTCAGGATTTTTTGGTAGATAGCAGAATTCATGGTTCCATTTATCACAGCAAGTCTTCCAGGTCCTGAAGCAGCAAAACAGCCCCAGACCATCACACTACCACCACCATATTTTACTGTTGCTATGATGTTCTTTTTCTGAAATGCTGTGTTACTTTTACGCCAGATGTAATGGGACACACACCTTCCAAAAAAGTTCAGCTTTTGTCTCGTCAGTCCACAGAGTATTTTCCCAAAAGTCTTGGGGATCATCAAGATGTTTTCTGGCAAAACTGAGACGAGCCTTTATGTTCTTTTTGCTCAGCAGCGGTTTTCGTCTTGGAACTCTGCCATGCAGGCCATTTTTGCCCAGTCTCTTTCTTATGGTGGAGTCATGAACACTGACCTTAACTGAGGCAAGTGAGGCCTGCAGTTCTTTGGATGTTGTTCTGGGGTCTTTTGTGACCTCTTGGATGAGTCGTCGCTGCGCTCTTGGGGTAATTTTGATCGGCCGGCCACTCCTGGGAAACACTTTTTCACACAGGGCCATGTGGGTTTGGATTTTGTTTTCCCTTCATAAAAAAACTGCATGTTGTGTTTACTTGTGTTATATTTGATTAATATTTAAATTTGTTTGATGATCTGAAACATTAAAGTGTGACAAACATGCAAAAAAATAAAAAAATCAGGAAGGGGGCAAACAATTTTTCACACCACTGTATATATTTAAGAAAAATATGTTGTTTAAATCAGTGGCGAGCGGTGACTTTTTTAACCGGGTATGCTGAGTGCTAAGATTAAGATGATTATTATTATTATTATTTTTTATTCGCAGTGAATAGGAGTTAAAACTCCCGCCTGGATGACACTACTCCAATAATAGACCATGCACAAAAAATAAATAAATGAATAAATAAATAATTACAAAAAAAAAAATAAAATAATCATCATATTTAAAATATTGCCAAGTAACGTTGCAAACAACAAAATCAGAGAAGGACTTTAAAAGCAACACAAGTATACGGAAAACAAAGGTATTGTTTCCTATTTTTTCCTGATATTTGTTGTTATTTAAAAGTTTATATACATTTTTATAAACCTTTTTTTATTTACCACTTAGGCATATTGACAATAATGTCTTCAACATTGACTATGACCAGATATGTTTTTAGTGGACGTTCAAAATTTGCTTTGCTTGAGAAAGCATGAAAATATACAGTTTTGATGTTTTTTTTTTTTCATTTGATTTAGTCGAGTTAGTTTTGCATCAAACACAATGTAATTTTCGGCAGTCGAGATCTGGCAGCAGCAGAGCATTTTTTGGCTTGGGCGAGTGCTTCTCGGACAGCTTACCTCGCGCATTAAATCAGCCGTATACCAGCAGAACACTGAGAACGCGTCTCAATCCTGAAGAGTCACAGCGACAGAGCGGCGGCGAGACAGCTGCGGAGAATCCGCTCACCCAGAAGCTTCCGTCACTGACGTAGATTTACAGAAAATTACCGTTGTTTTCAAAAAAATTATTTTACATATTTATTCCTAACACTTTATTAAGCTTTAAGTCACATCTCAAATGACAAGGGATCAACTTATAATCATGTTTATATTAATTAGCCCGTGAACTCATTCTCTCAGACGGCCTGGGTATGCGGCACATTCGCAGCTTATATGGACGGAATGCCACTGGTTTATATATTAAATATATTTATATATAATGTAAATTATATGATTATAAATTGAGTTTATTTGCAAAAACAGTAGTGCTGTCAAACGATTAATTACGATTAATCGCATCCAAAATAAAGGTTTTGGTAACACTTTATTTTAAGGTGTCCTTGTTACACGTTACATGTACTTACTATTATAATAACAATAAATAATGCATAATTACATGTAAGTAACTCTAAGACAAACCCTAATCCTAACCCTAACCATATAGTAAGTACATGTACTTAATTTATATTATTCAGTACTTAAAAGTATAATTACACTGTAACAAGGACACCTTAATAAAAGTGTGTATATTATGTATATATAAATACACACACATGCATGTATATATTTAAGAAAAATATTATATGTAATATAAATTATATGAATATAAATATATACATGTAAATATTTTCAAAATATATACTGTATGTGTGTGTATTTATATATACATAATAAATATACACAGTACACACAAATATATGATATAAACAAAAACCTTTATTTTGGATGTGATTAATCGCGAATAATCGTTTGACAGCACACAAAAAAACAAAACAAAAAAAACGGTAACTCCATTTTTTTTTAAATGTTCAAAAATCATGTTTTATGTTATCATGTTTTTATTGTGTTAGTTAGCTGTATTTTTTAGCTGTTTTTAACCTAATCAAAATAACCAAACTGCAGTTTGATTGAGATGCACAATGAAAAAAACATTTTTGAAAATTGTTAAAAACGGAGTTATCTGCTTTTGCAAATGAACTCTTCAAATATATACATGTAAATACATGTAAATATTTTAAAAAAATATACTGTATGTGTGTGTCTTTATATATATGTATACGTAATAAATATACACAGTACACACACATATATGATATAAACAAAAACTTTTATTTTGGATGTGATTAATCACAAATAATCGTTGCCCAGCACTAACTGTTATACTATAGACCATTTTTTCGGAGCAGACGTCACAGTTGCGTCACTTGTCAGAATCAGAATGCAAATGATTTTTATAGAATATTGTCGTCAAAGACGCCATTTGAAGCTAAACCCAGACCTTTAAACAGACTATGGATGAAAACTGCTATGATTACTCTACTTTCAAAGCATAAATTTGATTTAAACAATAGGTCTACATAATATTCACATATGCAGTTCATAGGGGACGTATTGTATTAGCCCTACAGTTTTAAACATTTACATTTAGTCATTTTGCAGACGTCTTTATCCAAAGCGACTTACAATTGGGGAATACATAAAGCGATTCATCTTGAAGAGGCAATCAGACAGAGGAAGTGCTCGTAACAACAAGTCTCAGGCATTGTTCAGATAAGTACAAGCTAGCAAGGGAAGGAATAAATAAAGAGAAAGAGAACTTTTTTTTTTTCTTTTTTTTTTTTTAAGTTTAGGATGAAGTCAAGTAGTGCTGAAAGAGATGAGTTTTCAGTTGTTGCTTGAAGATTGATAGGGATCCAGCATTCCGGATAGGGGTGGGAAGATCATTCCAGCAGCCAGGAATGGTGAATGAGAATGTTCTGGAGAGTGATTTTGAGCCTCTCTGTGATGGTACCACGAGGCGTCGCTCACTAGCAGATCTCAGATCTCACCTAATAAACCTATTACTAATAACATTTTACACAACATTTATTTATTATATCTCACAATTCTGGCTTTTCTGCCAATTCTCGCAAATGCAAGTTTATATGTACTAGTTCAGACTTTATAACTCGATTTAACTCAACAATTGTGAGTTTGTCAATTCTGAGGAAAAAAGGCAGAAGTGTGGGATATAAACTCATGATTCTGAGCCGAGGGGAAAAGAGAGAATGACCAGTTGATTTTTCTTATCAGAAGTCTGAGATATAATCTCGGAATTGTGAGAATAAAGTCAGAATTTTGAAATATAAACTCAAATTTGCCTTTTTTTTTTTTTTTTTTTTTTAATTCCTTTATTCCATGGCTTCCATAGACTGCAACTTGAGGCTTTTGATGAGTTTTTTAATGAGTTTTTTTTTCTGCCACAAAAAAACCTCATCACTGTTTGCAAACACCGAAATGGTCTATTCCATAAATATTAGTATTATACTTTTACATTTGTACTATAATTAATAATATTATTATTAGATGTTTCTAAAATAATAGGCTTTTTACAGTGACATTACAATTTTAATGTATTTCTTTAGTAAAGCTGCTTGTTTTCAAAGGTTTTTTATTAGTAAAAACTAGTAGTGTTAATAAATTTAATTAACCATGATTATTTCTGTGATTTTAGAAGCTTCAAGAGTCATATGCTTTTCAAACAATAGTAAAAACAACAGTTAATATCTCTTTTTCTTATTATTTTATTATAATAATATTCAAGAAATCTATTTGAGTTAACATCTTGATATTGTTTTTCATTGTTGTAGTTTATTTGAGAGCTATTAGATTTTTTAATATATTAAGAATCATTTCTGCTGTAATTATGACAAAGCTGCATGTTTTCAATCTTTATTAGTAGAAACTGGGAGTATTGATAATTAATTAACCACAATTATTTTTGTGATTTCAGAAGTTTCACGAATGATATGTTCTTCAATTAAAAACAAGTTAAAGGGATAAAAATAAATATTTGTATTGAAATATTTATTATTATTTTTTATAATATTCATGAAATCAATTTAAGTTTACATCTTGTTTTTTTTTTTAACATTTTAGGTTACATTAGAATTATTAGATTATTAATAAACATTTATGATCTAATTATGACAAAGCTGCTTGTTTTCAAATTTTCTTTATTAGCAGAAACTAGGAGTATTGATAATTCACCACAATTAATTTTGTGATTTCAGAAGTTTCAAGAACGTAATGTTCCTCAATTAAAACCAAGAATTATTGAGGGGTAAAAAATAAACAAAATAGTAAAATAAAATTATAAATAACAAAATAAAATAAAAATTTATGCAATGAAGATTTATTAGTAATAGAGTTTTTAGACCATTTCATATATTAATGTTCATTTATTAACTTAAATACTTTTTAGTATTTAGTACTTTTTAGTCTTGTGGCCCCATACAGGCCTCGGCCTCCTGCTTAAGAACCACTGCTATAAATGTTAATTGTGTTTACTTTTGTCATCATTTATGAGTACGTTAGCATGTAGATGAGCAGATATGAAGTGAAATGTGTGCTGAATGCTGAACTCTGTGTTTCTCCTTCAGGAGCTGCTGGAGATTGAAGCTGAACTGAGGAAAGTGGCAGCGCAACTACATGAACTACGCAGGGGTTAAACACACACACACACACACACACACACAAAATAACACATCATTTAGTCCATTCATGAAGGTATATGTTCATAAGCTCATGGAGACAGTTCATTCATCAGGCTTCACTATCCTGCTGCAGATGTTCATAAATATAATTCTCATCAAACACTAAACGCTAAAGCCATAGAGACGTGTGTTTAGTGCTCAGTCACACAAGCCACGCCCCCTAATCATCACTCAGAGAATATTCATAGCCCCGCCTCCTCATTTGAATATTTCAGCATTCATAACTATATTGTAATCGTAATGCAATACTTTCTTGAGTGGTACAACTAATATAATGAGACACGTGTGCACACATGATGAAGTAATAATGTGATTTGTGCTCTTGACTGTTACTGTAAATCTGAATCATTCTGCTGTGTGAACATGGCTAAAACTGTTCTGGGGTCAGGAGATCAGTGATCAGTGTGTGTGTTTGTGTGTGTGAGACTGTGTGTGTGTGTGTGTGTGTATGTGAGAGACTGTGTGTATGTGTGTGTGTCTGTCTGTGTGTATCTGTGTGTGCGTGAGTGAGAGAGTGTGTGTGTTTGTGTGTGTGTGAGTGAGAGAGTGTGTGTGTGTGAGAGAGAGAGTGTGTGTGTATGTGTGTGTGAGAGAGATAGAGTGTGTGTGTTTGTGAGAGAGTGTGTGTGTGTGTGTGAGAGAGAGAGTGTGTGTGTGTGTGTGTGTGTGTGTGTGTGTGTGTGTGTGTGTGTGTGAGAGAGAGAGAGTGTGTGTGTGTGTGTGTGTGTGTGTGTGTTGGACAGGAAAGCTGGCGTTCTTTCCCTGCATGTTGCACTTTCCTGAAAACAGCCAATGAGAGCAGGTCTGGTCACAGACTCCACCCACACACACATTGTTGTCATTGAGTTTTAATAGATTTGAAAGAAAAACCAGCAATAAGAGACAGAGGAGCTGATCAACAGGCCCACATGAGTGTTGACTGCAGAATGAATCTTATATTTATGATGAATGTAAATGCAGATAAGCGGAACACATAAAGGCGTTCCAGTCAAGAGAATAGTTCTGTGTGTTTGGTTTAATAAAGATCTGTTGACTGAACACACAGCGCCTCAGTGTGTGTCTGATGGAGATCTTGAGATGTTTAAAATGTGTGTGTTTTAATGTGATCATTGATTTCAAACAAGCTCCGCCCTCAGCTTCTTCACCATGGCATCTTTCATTGTATGAGTGAATCGTTTAGTTTGAATCAAATCAAAAGTGATTCTTCACGGTTCTTTGTTCACTATATTCAGTCGAAAGACTCATTTAAATAACAAGAAATTAAACAAAGCACTTTATCAGTCAAATTCTGTTTCACTTTAATCATGTTTTTGATTTATTGTTGTTTTGGACACGACCATTATTGCAATATCTGGTATTTTAAAAGTGTCACGTAAATATGTTATATTATGATCATCACTATGGTATTAAAAATGTGTCGCTTTTACAATATAAAACAACAGGAATTTCCGTAGCAAGAATCAAATAGCCTACATTGTTTAAAAAATTCTCAGTATGATTGATATTAGTATGGAAACTTGTTTCCGCCACATCATATAATAATAATAATAATAATAACAATAAAGGTAATTTTATTTTACAATCTGCACTTTTTCTCGCAATTCTGAGTTTATATTATCAAATTCGTTTTTTCCAGTCAGAATTCTGAGTTTAGGCTACATATTGCAATTCTATGGAAACGAATTTTCGCTACAGAATAAGATAAAAATGGTAATTGTGATTTTTTTTTTTTGTAACAATTCAGACTTTTTTTCTTGCAATTCTAATATTTTCCTTAGAATTGCGACATATAAACTGATGCAAATCTGACTTTCTCGCAATTCTGATTTTGTGTTTGTGACTTTTTATCTAAAAATTCTGAATTTAGTTCTCGCAACTGTGAGTTTATATCTCCACTTTTTAATCACTGGATTAAAAAAATAAATAAAAAAGGGTAATTGCAAGTTGATGCCTCACAATTCTACACAACTGCGGATGATTTCAATTCCCACTGGAGTTGAGTCTGGGGTGTGTGATATACAGTATATCTTCTGTGATAATATGGTAAGTGTTGTTGTAATGATGTGTGATCTGACATTATCGAGCAGGCTATATCACCAAATCACACACAGAGTGCATGCACATTAATTTATAAGTGTATTAAAACTCAAAATTCCAGGCATAAGTAAAGCAATAAGTGACTTACATTTTAGACATAATATTGCTTGTTTTTGCTCAATTTTGCCAACGAAAATAGTTCCAAACAAAGATCACAGCACTGTTTTGCGTCTCTGAGCAATGGACGGTGTTTACTTATTGAATGAATCAACTTTTTGAGCAAATCGGTTGAATAAATGATTCAGTGATTCACTCATTAACACAGTCAAATGCTTTGTGTCTGAATCCCAGCAGGCACCAGACGTCTATGTAACGTCAGGTTGACGTTGGACATGACGTCGGACAGACATTGCATTTTGGTTGAAAATAAAAATCGGGTTGACGTCAATTTGACGTTGACTTAACGTTGGATTTTGGTTGCACAACCTAAAAACAACAAAATCTCAACGTCAGCTGACGTCGGTATTGGACATCAATTTAACATTGACATTAGACGTTGAATTTACGTTGAATTTTGGTCACCCGACGTCGCAACCAAAATTTAACCAAATATCAACGTCTTATGACGTTGTGTGCCTGTTTTGTGCCTGCTGGGAATGAATCAGTCGTTTGAATGAATCGGTTGAATCTCAATGACTCACTCATTAACAGTCACTTGCTGCCACCTACTGGCGGTTTTAATTTCACATTTCGAATATTTTTTTTTTCATGTTTTAAATTATTTCAAATATCAGTATTCAACGTTTTATGTTAAAATCAAAACATTAGGCCTATTTATGCATCTGTAACTGCAGTTTAAATGCACCCATGATATATAAACTGTGTAAATACATTTAAATTCTATTTCAGATGCAGATTCCAGACATGTTTTCTTATGTTGGAATAAAAGACACTAAGTACTGGATGAAGTGCTTCTTATTCTTACCCAAAAATACAAAATGGAAGAAAGAGTTAAAACTGAACACAATCTTGCTACTCTAGTTGTATGAATATATATATATATATATATATATATATATATATATATATATATATATATATATATATATATTTGCTTCTTTTCCATTTTGCATTTACTTGTACTTTTGCTTTCAATACTTTAGTACGTTTAAGATTTTAAAAATACTTTTCGTACTTAAGTACAATAAATATCACATACTTTAAGACTTTTACGCAAGTAATATTCTAAACGGTGACTTCAACTTCTACTAAAGTCATGTTTTGGTAAGATATCTGTACTTTTACTCGAGTATGTCTTTCAGGCATATACACGCGACAGTCAGTTTTTTGACTTAGTGTTAGTTTGTATTTGACGCAGTTTGCTGAGCTCGTGTCGGTAGTTTGTGTGAATGTTTAGACGCAGTTTGCTGAGCTCGTGTCGGTAGTTTGTGTGAATGTTTAGACGCAGTTTGCTGAGCTCGTGTCGGTAGTTTGTGTGAATGTTTAGACGCAGTTTGCTGAGATCGTGTCGGTAGTTTGTGTGAATGTTTAGACGCAGTTTGCTGAGATCGTGTCGGTAGTTTGTGTGAATGTTTAGACGCAGTTTGCTGAGATCGTGTCGGTAGTTTGTGTGAATGTTTAGACGCTGAGCTCGTGTCGGTAGTTTGTGTGAATGTTTAGACGCAGTTTGCTGAGCTCGTGTCGGTAGTTTGTGTGAATGTTTAGACGCAGTTCGCTGAGCTCGTGTCGGTAGTTTGTGTGAATGTGAGTCTCAGGTGTGTCGAGTTTAAGGACGCGACGGAACGAAAGAGAAAGTGAAAGTCTAAAATCGCTTATTCACTCTCAACTCGACGAACTTCCGCGCGTTATAGAGCTGCAGGATTTGTCGAATTTGACGGACTGAGCTGTGAAGTGTGTTAATAATCATGTCTCGAGGCTCAAACGCAGGGTTTGATCGACACATCACCATCTTCTCACCTGAGGGCCGCCTGTATCAAGTCGGTAAGAGACTAATCATCATCATCGCATAATCCTGTTTACAACTCATATTAAACTACTACCGAAGCTTCCAGCTCAAGTTTACTAGACTAATGCCACTTCTTGAACTGTTTGGTGACAGATGAATGCATCGAGTAGGCTATTATGTGATTAACTCTGTCATTGTGTAGCATGCATGTCTGTTTTCTAGTCATAATGAAAGTTTATTTTATTATTTAGCATTAAACACCACCTGTAGGTCCAGTTTCATCATCAGAACTCTTTTAAGATCAGAGCTAATCTTCATTAGTCAATCATAATTCACTGAATTTCACCACTCGAGTGTCCTTCAGAGTTGCTGACCTGGTGTGTGTGTGTTATATTGAATGTGATGGATGTGTTGGACAGAATATGCCTTCAAAGCCATCAGTCAGAGCGGCCTGACCACGGTGGGCATCAGAGGGACGGACTGCGCTGTGCTGCTCACACAGAAGAAAGTCTCGGTAAAACACACACCTGATGCACATGAGAAACCAGTTTTAGTGTTAATCTTGTTAAACGTCTGATTTGAGTCTGTAAGAGCAGCTCAGATGCGTTTAGAATCAGACTCAGAGCACAAACACTAAAGCAGTTTGTTGTGGTTTCCAGGAACTCTTGCATACATACGTATATAACACAATGTAATGGAAAGAAAAAATTATACAAGTACAAGTAAAATAAAAGCTATGCATTTAGATGGAGTAAGCAGAAGACGCAATACAGATCTTTATGGTGGATTCTTCAATTATTGAAATATGAAACATCTGGTTTCATCACATGTGCTATATACTGTATGTAGAATAAAGATCTGGACGTGATCCTGATAAACCTTCAAACAGATTTTTGTATAATGTGCGATAATTTACTTCAGCAGCAAATACAAACAGCTGAGTAAAACCTTGACTGTTTTATAAAATGATTGGTTTGATGGCAGATGTTTTCTGCTTCATCGTTTGGTGTTTTATTGCATCCAAACACAGACAGAACATTATAGATTTTGTGAAAAAAGCTTATTTTGTAAAGTTCTTGACATGAAATGCAGTTTTTAAACGTTTATCCATTACTTTGCAAAATATAAGTTTAATGATTTATTTTAGATGATAAATACATACATTTGAAAAATGTTCATTCTTATTTTATGAAAAACTATGTGATGGAAAGTTTTTATTGATATTTTTGAACTCAGCATCATCAGATTAGCCTCAGCCTTTCTGCAACATTTTAAAGATGCAGAGCTGAATAAACTATCCTTTAAAACTAAAACGATTGTTTTCACAAAAAAAGTGAAAAGAAGTTTTCTTTAGGGGACAGAAAACTGATCTTTCTGAATAAATCTTTATTCCAGTTGAGTGAGTTTTAGTCAGTCAGGACTGAGACTGAAGCGTCTCGATGCAAGTAATATTCTTGTGTTTGTGCAGAGATGCTGTGATGCTCTTGAATTACACTGAGCTGTGTGTGTGTGTGTGTGAGTGTGATTGTGTGTGAGTGTGTGTGTCTGTATCTGTGTGTGTGTGTGTGCGCATGTGTGTCTGTATCTGTGTGTGTGTGTGTGTGTGTGCGCGCATGTGTGTCTGTGTGTGTGTGTGTGTGAGTGAGTGTGAGTGTCTGTGTCTGTCTGTGTGTGTGAGTATGTGAGTGTGAGTGTCTGTCTGTATCTGTGTACGTGTGCTTGCGCGTGCGTTTGTGTGTGTGTCTGTATCTGTGTGTGCGTGCGTGCGTGAGTGTGTGAGTCTGTGTCTGTGTCTGTATCTGTGTCTGTATCTGTGTGTGTGTCTGTGTCTGTGTCTGTATCTGTGTGTGTGTGTGTGTGTGTGTGTGCGTGAGTATGTGTGTCTGTGTCTGTGTGTGTCTGTGTCTTTATCTGCGTGTGCGTGAGTGTGTGTCTGTATCTGTGTGTGTGTGTGTCTGTATCTGTGTGTGTGTCTGTGTCTGTATCTGTGTGTGTGTCTGTGTCTGTATCTGTATCTGTGTGCGTGTGTGTCTGTATCTGTGTGTGTGTGTGTCTGTATCTGTGTGAATGTGTGTCTGTATCTGTGTGTGTGTGTGTGTGTGTGTGTCTGTGTTTGTATCTGTGTGTGTGTGTGTGTCTGTATCTGTGTGTGTGTGTGTGTGTGTGTGTGTGTCTGTATCTGTGTGTGTGTGTGTGTGTGTGTGTGTCTATATCTGTGTGTGTGTGTGTGTGTGTGTGTGTCTGTATCTGTGTGTGTGTGTGTGTGTGTGTGTCTGTATGTGTGTGTGTGTGTGAGTGTGTGTGTGTGTGTGTTTAAGCATCTCTTTCTCTTTCTCTCATGTTCAGGACTCGCTCCTGGATGCATCTACAATGACAAACATGTTCCGTCTCACTCCACGGATCGGATGCGTCATGACCGGACATTACGGTGTGTGTCTCCTCTGTCAGATAATTGACACATGTTAGTGTAAGTTCACACATGTATGTGTGTGTGTGTGTGTGTGTGTGTGCAGCTGACAGTCGCTCTCAGGTTCATCGGGCTCGCGTCGAGGCGGCCGAGTGGAAGTATAAGTTTGGTTATGACATCACTGCGGACATGCTGTGCCGGCGTATGGCGGACATCTCTCAGGTTTACACGCAGAACGCGGAGATGAGGCCACTGGGCTGCTGTGAGTCGCTCTCCTCGTCTCAGCTGTGTTCTGATCCATCACTGCAGCTCTGACCTGATGCTGTGTGTCCCTCAGGCATGATGCTGATCGCCATGGACCCCCAGACAGGCCCCGTGCTGTACAAATGCGACCCGGCCGGGTACTTCTGCGGTTTCAGGGCCACCAGCGTCGGGGTCAAACACCACGAGGCCAACAGTTACCTGGAGAAGAAGCTGAAGAAGCAGCCGGATCTGCCCTATGACCGGACCGTGGAGGTGTGTGACGCAGAAATACATGCCAAACCAAACACAACATTTACGCTTTCCACCAAAATATTGTGCAGCACAACTGTTTTTAACGTTGATAATAATCAGAAATGTTTCTTGAGCAGCAAATCAGCATATTAGAATGATTTCTGAAGATCATGTGACACTGAAGACTGGAGTAATGATGCTGAAAATTCAGCTTTGATCACAGAAATAAATTACAGTTTAACAGATATTCACAGAGAAAACAGCTACTTTACATTCTAAAAATATATCAGTATTTTTACTGTATTTGGTCAAATAAATGTAGCCTTGCTGAGCAGAAGAGACTCTTTCAAAAAAATTAAACAGGGCAAAACAATACTGATTCATTCCATCTTTTTCAATCCACTGCAAAATATATTTCAAGCTTCTGAAAATCATTACTAACATATGTGACCCCTGCTGGCAAAATGAGCCGGAATGAGGAAATTTTCATTTTTATTTTCACATTCTCCGTTTGAAGGCGATAGAGTCAGCAGATCTGATATAGAGAAAAATTGAGTTAAAGTTTTCTGAAGATTCCAAAGCAAAATCACCAAGCAATGTTGCATATTTTCTTCGAATTCTTTTCTTAATAATAATTACTATGTTATCAATCACAATATAGCTATTTTTTATTTTATCTTTGTTATTAAAAATAAGAACAAAGATGTAAATAAACAGTAGTTTAATCAAGAGCAGCGAGTAATTCCATCTTTTCTTTTAATGTTTGATTAACATTGAGACAGATCTATATTAAGACCTACTGTAATGCATGGATCTAATATAATGTTACACATCAGATTTGTCCCCAACCATTAACTAAACGTTCATGTAAGACATAACAGATTATGTTTGTGTGAATCTCGCCAAGATATATTTTGCAATAATGTGCTTTATATGAAGATCGCGCGTCTTATGTACGCACTTTGCAAATGTCAGCACGATCGTTTTGTTTTCATCAGCATGGGTTTGAAAATCATATTTTACTGGTTTGAATATTCACAAAACTGGAATGCTGCGCTTTGCAACAATAAACCTACAGCTTGAGAAGCAGCAGCAGAAGAGAAAAAGGTACTCCTCTCAGAAAACATACAAATAAAGATCATTTTAGATGTTTAATTACTATGTGGAGCATTGGGATCGCTAGAAGAGGGCTTAATGAACTCATTTGTGTGAAAACCTCAAATTTGACCAAAACTGACATTTTTCACTTCTTTAGTCTGTAGCTCAAAATTAGACTGTGCACATTCACACTTATTTTGCCAGAACGGGTCACATATTATGTTTTTATATATTATAAATATAAATGTCAAGTTGACTATAGTTAATAATGTATAGAACATATTGCATTATAATGTAATATAAATATTATTATATTTTAATATGATAATAAAATGGTAACCAGTATTATTTTAGTATCATTAATATACAATTATAGTTTTTATTAATATTTTGAATTAGATTTCACTTTTATTTTATAATTTTTCTATTTTCATTTTATTTTAAGTTTTAGTGATTTTGTAGTGTGTTTTTGTCTATTTTATTAATTATTTTATTTATCTATATAGTTTTCATTCATTTTTATTTATTAGTTTTAGTTTAGTTTTTATTTATTTAGTTTGAGTTATTTTAGTATTTCAAGTTAAACTAAACCAATAAGAACTGTAGTTTTTTTTCTATCTGTGAACACTGATTTTATTTCAAGTAGCAATTTTATTATTATTATTATTATTTTTTAGTTTTACTTAGCTGTAATAAGCCTGAATGTAATCAGGTACAGTGTGATCATTTCATGTGCAACAAAGATGTTCTATTGGTCAATTTCAATTGATTTATTTTTATTTATTTGTCCTCCAATTTTGAGATAATAAATGGCAATTGAATAACATATCACCAGAGGCTAATTATAGTAAAATATTAGGTCCTTGAAGGTCATCACTGATTAATCATAATCAGATTTAAACAGAGTGTTGTGTAATAATAATATTAATAGTTCAGATGTTGAGGTTTGGCATCAGTGTGTTGGCTGATTGTATCATGTTTGTCTCCTGTCCTCTAGATGGCGATCTCGTGTTTGTCTTCTGTGCTTTCAATGGACTTCAAAAGCACTGAGCTGGAAGTGTCTGTTGTGACCAAAGAAAACCCCAAATTTAGGTACAGAGAGAATGAAGAGCAAACATGAGCCCAGAGAGAGATGGTGTGAGGCGGTTTAACATCATCTGTGTGTGTGTGTGTGTGTGTGTGTGTGTGTGTGTTTCAGGACTCTGTCAGAAGCAGAAATCGAGCGTCATCTGGTGGCGATCGCAGAGAGGGAGTAACTGTCAGGTTTACCGTGTTTTTACAGTCCTGAAAGCGTGTGTGTTCATCAGTCCTCTGCTCATGTTTGACTGTATTTGGTGTGTGTTACTACTGAATGACAAATCCTCATCTAGCAGCAGACAGTCCACTAATTATCAAATAAAACCATCATTTTGTCAGTCTAAACAGCCTCAGTGAGTGATATTCACACCGTCTGATCCTGCACTGATGTCATGATGAGCTCAGAGCTGCAGTTTCTCCAGCTGGAGGCACCAGAGACTCACTCTCAGTGTACTGGCTTCTCTCCTGCAGTGTTTGATTGTGCTCCTCAGTGTGTGTGTGTGTGTGTGTGTGTGTGTTTATATGTCTGTGTGTGTGTGTGTGTGTTTATGTCTGTGTGTGTGTGTGTTAGTGTGTGTGTGTATTTATATGTGTGTGTGTGTGTGTGTGTGTGTGTGTGTGTGTGTTTATGTCTGTGTGTGTGTGTGTTAGTGTGTGTGTGTATTTATATGTCTGTGTGTGTGTGTGTGTGTGTGTGTGTTTATATGTCTGTGTGTGTGTGTGTGTGTGTTTATGTCTGTGTGTGTTAGTGTGTGTGTTTGTGTGTGTGTGTTTATATGTCTGTCTGTGTGTTGGGTGTGTGGGTGGGTGGGTGGGTGTTTATATGTCTGTGTGTGTGGTAGTGTGTGTGTGTGTGTGTGTGTATGTTAGTGTGTGTGTGTATTTATATGTGTGTGTGTGTGTGTGTTTGTGTGTGTGTGTGTGTGTGTGTGTGTGTGTGTTTATATGTCTGTCTGTGTGTGTGTGGTAGTGTGTGTGTGTGTGTGTGTGTGTGTGTGTGTGTGTGTGTGTTTATATGTCTGCGTGTGTTAGTGTGTGTGTGTGTGTATATATGTGTGTGTGTGTTTATATGTCTGCGTGTGTTAGTGTGTGTGTGTATATATGTGTGTGTGTGTGTGTGTGTGTGTGTTTATATGTCTGTGTCTGTTTATATGTCTGTGTGTGTGTGTGTGTATATGTGTGTGTGTGTGTTTGTGTTAATATGTCTGTGTGTGTGTTAGTGTGTGTGTGTGTGTGTGTATATGTGTGTGTGTGTGTGTTTGTGTTAATATGTCTGTGTGTGTGTGTGTGTGTGTGTGTGTGTGTGTGTGTGTGTGTGTGTGTGTTCACCTTCTCCAAGGTCTGTGTGTTTTGTCCATCTGTGTCGTTCTGGAGGATTTAAGTCCAATCCGTCTGTCTGCTTCTGCAAAGTGCTGACAGACACACAAGAGATTATCAGAGGGACAGACAGCTGATGATGATGATGATGATGATGATGATGACGAGACACACTCATCATCACATGCACTTCACTGTCCACTCACAGCAGAAACACTAGTTACACTTGTAAAACTTAAGCTTTTGCTGAAACAATACAGATCCAATTATACACTTTTAAATTCTGAGTCAAAGCAGAAACATACAGTACGTTATCAATGCATTTAAAAGCAGCCGCTCACCCAAAGATGAAAATCTGTCATCATTTACTCTCCCTCATGTTGTTCAACACCTGCATGAGTTTCTTTCTTCTGTTGAGCACAAAAGAAGAGATTTGGAGGAATTGACTCCCATGGTATTTTTCATAATGTGGAAACCAGTGGCTGCTGTTTGCTTCCCAGCATTCTTCAGTCTTTCTGTGGGTTTGTGACGTCTCTGAATGAGGGTTTAATTAACCTGCAACTGCAGAACAATAAATAAACGTCTCATAGTAAATGAACCATAGTTTGATATGTATGTGTGTGATTAGAATCACTCATGTTATCAGGAATATTATCATGAACTAAAACCATAAGAAAAAACGAGTATTAATTGAAATAAAAACAGTAACTGAAATAAAACATAAAAAAACGAACAAGTGGATAGTTTATTTTTAATGGCGTCCCGGATCGTGTCGGAGTATTGTTTTGTAATCGAGGCACAGTGTTATGGAGAGTCACAAAGAATCATTTGTTGAAAGATGAAGCGGAACTAGATCTGACTGCAGCTGCATCACAAACTGTAAGTAAATGATTTCATAATGTTTTGTCTGGAAATGACCGAATTATTTTTATCATGTTGTCAAAACACACTCACAATAGTGAGGGGGGCGGTGATACTTAGCCAATCATAACAGCAGCTGATTACTGACGAACCTTAAAAGACCCGCCCCTTAAAACAGGTCGCTTTAGACAGAGGGTCAGAAAGAGGGTCAAAAACAATCATTTTTCCATATGTTTATTTGTTTGTTTTATTTTTGAGCAAGACTTTATTAACATTATAAATAAATCTCAAGGAACATGTCATGACCCCTTTAAAGTTGTATCAAAAATAGTACCAAGGTATTTATACTCCTCTGCTCTATCCACCTCTCTGTCCTGAATAGATGCTGGTTGCACCTTTGGAGCGTTTTTTTCTGAAATCAATCACCATCTCTTTTGTTTTTGTAATATTTAGTTTTAGCTCTGCTTCATTACACCATGTAATAAACTTAAGAACTGCATGACTATCGTCACCGCTTGAGCTTAATAGCAAGGATAGGAAAACTGTATCTACATAACAATTATCCTCATAACTTTGACACTCATTTGTATAGAGGATAAAAAGTGTGTGATTAGTGTAGTATAGGGCACCATAGAGATTAACCTTGTTCAGCCACGAGTGCAACCTCACACACACACACACACACACAGACACACACACACACACACACACACACACAGAGACAGACAGACAGACACACAGACAGACACGCTCAGCTGACTGTGTCTCTCTCTCCAGTTAATTTTCATTTCAGTGTTGGACATTTAAAAATATATATAAAATAATACCAGTTTTATTTTAGTGCTATTTTTATGCTATTATAGTGTTTGTTATTTTGAATTAGTTTTTTTGTAGTGCTGTCAAACGATTAATCATGATTAATCACATCCAAAGTAATAAAAAAAATTGTTTTCATAATATGCTGCATGTGTGTGTACTGTGTATATTTATTATGTATATATAAATATACACACATAGTTTATGTTTTGAAAATATTTACATGTATTTACATGTTACACAGCACACAAAACTTTTATTTTGGATGCAGTTAATCGCAATTAATCATTTGACAGCATAGCTTTTGTTCTCAGTTTTAATTTTACTTTAGGTTTTGTGCATTTATCATTTATCATCATTTACCTGTAATTAATTTTATTTCAATTTTATTTGTAATAATTTTAGAAATTATTTTAGCACATTTAGTACAAGTTTATCACATGCATGTAATCGTATGTGTTTTACTTTCTGAATCATGTTTTCAGTCGCTCACGTCCTCAAACTGAGGTTTTGTCTGAACGTTGCATGTGATCGTGCTGGGAGCTCTCTGATTGGTGGAAACCATCGCCGCCATCAGGGTCACATGACCCATTACATCACTGGATTGAGGTCAGGCCTGGATTAGACAGAATGCAGAGATTAGGAACTGTGAGTGCTCAAAAAAACTGGAGAAAGGAAAGAGTGAGATGCATTGAACACATCAGATTTACTGATTCACATGCACTTTGTTGCATTTTATTGGACGTGGGTGCAGTGTTTGTCTGGAAAGAGTTTTCCAGCTTCACCAATGCAAAACAGCAAAAAATTATACGTGTGTTCCAGACATTATATAACATACAGTATATCATGAAAATGAGTAACAGCCTCAGAAGTGAGACACAAAATTTAATGTGAGACAGATTCATACAAGGGTGTATAGGTTTGATTTTGGCATTGGTGGGACATGACGGCAGATAACAGATATTTCATTGTTTGATTAAAATTATTGCTAGGGATAATTTAGTAGTGTCTGATATTGGTAGGATCACATCTCTACTAAATTATACACTCTTGAAAATCATAACAAACGATGTTTGACTTTGGAAACTATAGTTCTCTCCTTAAATATGAAGAGGTCAAACAACAGATTAATGAGTGACTCCAAATTTCACAAAAAGCTTATGGACGTGATTATAATATACTGTAAGTCAGTCATTGAAGTGAGTTGCTGTTTTGTTTTTTTCTGAAGAAGATTCATTCACTTGTTTGCCAATGAACCACACCGAGATATTACTATAGCTAAACCATGATAATCACAAATCAACCATGGTTTTGCCACACTATCAATAGTTTAACCATGGTTATACAAAAAAAAACAACAACAACACCAAAACAAAACAAAACAAAACCCGGTTAGCCTACTACTAATTTTCTTAAGGGGTTTGTACTTGTGCAGCCTATTCTTTCTATAACTGTACTGCTTTAATGGTTTAATAATAAA
>CM077252.1:780759-820759 GCA_039654775.1 Spinibarbus caldwelli
GCCAAAATCATCACAATTAAAAGAACCAAAGACTTAAACTACTTCAGTCTGTGTGCATTGAATTTATTTAATACACGAGTTTCACAATTTGAGTTGAATTACTGAAATAAATGAACTTTTCCATGACATTCTAATTTATTGAGATGCACCTGTACATACTAAAGTTATACTACAATTTTTTCCCAAAATTCTACAAAATCAGCAAAACCAACCTGTCTTGTATTTACGGAAAGAAATTGTTTATTTATAATTCATTAAAAGTCTCAAAACTACAAGACTCTAAATGCAAACACAATGAAAAAGCAGGACATTACAAACAAAGACATAATCTTACATCAGAAAAGACCGCTGATTTACAAACGAGCGTTAGGAGCCGATGAAAGCTCTGCGTCTGTGAGCGTCAGAAACCCCTGAGATTGACAAGAAAACAAACATTGATTGTTGGCAGCATCTAAACGTCAAGACTGAGAGAGTTTGTTGTTGTTGTTCAATTCCATGCAACTCGACACATGATTCATTCAAGTACAGTTTGACGTTTCAGAATCATAGTCGAGTAAAGGACAGTAAATACTGAACGTTTCACAGGTTCAGAACTGTAGAAGAAACAACAGATGTTTGATCTAATCATAATATCAGTTAAGAAAACATATAAAACATAAACGAAACATCTTCAGCTCTAGTGAGCGCTAGAGTTCACGTGTCATGTGACTTATAGTGGAATCCCAGCATGCTTTGCTCCTGGAGTCTCTGAGTCTCAGGTTCGTTCTTCAGTTTCAAAAGCAGCTTATCGACAAACGTTTGGGATTCTGAAGGTCAAAACATCATCTAGCCTAATGATAAACCTCCTAGAACAAGACTTTAGCAGTTCAGATGATGATGATGCTTGTAAATCACTGTTTTACTGCACTAAACATTTCAGCTGTGTAGGATCTCAGCACTTGAGATGTTCATTTCTCTATCATCTACCAGCTACACGTCATTCAGTGTTATTCATAAATAATCAAGACAGTAAGAAACATCTGCATCTACACTGGACAGTCAGCTGTACGTTTCTCCATGTCGTCCAAATGGTTCAGAATATGGGTATTATGTGATCCACATTCATGAAAATAAAGGTTCTTCATTAATGGCTCCATGAAGAACCTTCAACATCCATGGAACCTTTCCATCCCACAAAAGGAAAAAATTACTGAAAAGAACAAACAAAAACAGTATCACTCTGAAATATAAAGATTCCAAGTGATGTTTTCACAGTGATCCCATAAAAGAACCATTGTGGGTTCCCCAAAGAACCTTACAGTGATCAGTTCTTAAAAGAACCAAGGTTTTCTTCCTTTTTCTTCCATTTTCCACTATAAAGAACATTTAGTGGTTCCATTGATGTTAAAGGTTCTTCTTGGAACCATCAATGCCAATAAAGAACCTTTATTTTTAAGAGTGTAGAATGTAGAAGCTCTAATGATTTCCACTACAAATACCATTATAAACTTTACAAACCATTTACTGTTAACCATTAAAACCATTACATTTTAGCATCTGTGGTTCCATGAAGAACCTTTAACATCCATGGAATCTTTCCATTGCACAAAAGGTTCTTTATAGTGAAAAAAGGTTCTTTAGATGATTAAAATGTTCTTCAAACTAATAAAAAATGGTTATTTTAAGAACTCTTCACTGAAAAGCTCACCAAAAATGGTTCTTCTATGCCATCACTGCAGATAAAACCCATTTTGGACCTTTATTTTTGAGAGTAAGTAGTGAGTTTTGGGTCAAATTCCATTAGTATTCAGTGGTTTTAACACGCCACTAATACAAGGAAACAAATGACCAGTAGTGGACCATTACAGTTTCCATTAAAACCAATACAATTCCCATTTTAACCATTAAAACCATTACAAGTTAAATGAGTGTTGGGTAAAGTTACTTTTAAAAGTAATGCATTACAATATTTCATTACTCTATGAAAAAAGTAACTAAATGCATTACTTAGTTACTTTTTATAAAAATACGTTAATTTTGCATTACTTTTTGTCACTTTGGCTGGGATTGCTTATTCGTTTTTTAATAGCAAAAAACCCAAAAGTTATATTTTTGCCAACTGTAAAGGCCCTTTCATACCAAAAGTGATATTAATAAGCCTCAGGCTGATGGAAAAAAAGTACATGTAACTCTTATTTGTAAAAGTAACTTTGATATTTCATTGTGAATTAAAATGTAACTTGCGTTACTTGTAATGCGTTTCCCCCAATACTGAGAATTTCATTTTTTTTTTTCAGCAGACTCTTTACACTTTTTTCTGAACTGTTCACTCAAAGGTTCTTTGGGGAACCAAAAATGGTTCTTCTATGCCATCACTGCAAATAAAACCCATTTTGGACCTTTATTTTTGAGAGTAAGTAGTGAGTTTTGGGTCAAATTCCATTAGTATTCATTGGTTTTAACACGCCACTAATACAAGGAAACAACCAGTAGGGGACCATTACAGTTTCCATTAAAACCAATACAATTCCCATTTTAACCATTAAAACCATTACAAGTTATATGAGTGTTGGGTAAAGTTACTTTTAAAAGTAATGCATTACAATATTGCATTACTCCATTAAAAAAAGTAACTAATTGCGTTACTTAGTTACTTTTATGGAAATGCGTTAATTTTGCATTACTTGGGCTGGGCTTGCTTGTTTTTTAGTAACAAAAAATCCAAAAGTTATACTTTTGCCAACTTTAAAGGTCCTTTCACACCAAAGGTGATATTAATAAGCCTCAGGCTGACAGAAAACAAAGTAACTCTTATTTGTAGAAGTAACTCTGATATTTCATTGTGAAATAAAATGTAATGCATTACTTTACTAGTTACTTGGAAAAAAGCAATCTGATTACGTAACTCGTGTTACTTTTAATGCGCTACCCCCAACTCTGCTTTTTTTTCCAGCAGATTCTTTATGCTTTTCACTCAAAGGTTCTTTGGGGAAACAAAAATGGTCCATTTATGTCATCGCTGCTAACCCCCCCCCCACTTTGGAACCTTTTAGAAGTGCAGTGAAGCTTCTTCTAGATGCTCTACAGGACCTGGAACTTCCAGGAGTTCTGGTCCTTGTAGTCCAGACAGTCTGCAGCGTTGAAGTTGAGTTTCCAGGATGCTGTTTGGTCTTTGTAGTCTAAGCAGTCGACGGCGCCGAAGCCCAGCGACGCGGCAGTGTAGCCCTGCGACGAGAGTGAGGCGGGCGACTGGCCGAGCGCTGCGCCCATCGGGCTGAGAGCGCCCCCTGTGGACGACAGCTGCGGGTGCATGGGGGACAGATACGAGCTGCAGTCCAGCCCGGTGAAGTAGGACGAGGAGGAGGCGTAGCTCTGGCCGTAGGCTGGGGCCTGGGTGTAGGTCATGGGGTAGGCGCTGGAGCGCTGCAGGCAGGGCGTGCTAGAGACCGACAGTGGATCCTGAAGCGGAGAGATGGAGGCCGGGCTCCAGATGGACACGGTGGCGCTGGTGGAGCTGGAGCTTGGGGCCGGAGGAGGAGGGGGGCTATAGGGGCCGTTGGTGCTGGCGCTGGGCTCGCTGACGCTGGGCTCTCGGGCAGGAGACGACTTCTTCTTTGGCGGTCTGGGTTTGGACTGACCGCTGGTCTGTTGCTGCTGCTGTTGGCGGCATTTCGCGCGACGGTTCTTAAACCACACCTGCAAAAAACAGACTGTCAGTATCCCATTCCAGTCACCTGACTGGTGCATGCAGGTTGCAAGTAAAACATTATTTATTTGTGACCCTCGAGCACAAAAGCAGTCATAAGTAGCACAGGTATATTTGTAGCAATAGCCAACAATACATTGTATGGGTCAAAATTATCCATTTTTCTTTTATGCCAAAAATCATTATGATATTAAAAAAAGATCATGTTCCATGAAGATATTTTATAATTTCCTACCGTAAATATATCAAAACTTAATTTTTGATTAGTAATATGCATTGCTAAGAACTTCATTTGGACAACTTTAAAGGTGATTTTCTCAATATTTAGATTTTTTTGCACCCTCAGATTCCAGATTTTCAAATAGTTGTATCTCAGCCAAATATTGTCCTATCCTAACAAACCATACATCAATGGAAAGATTATTTATTCAGCTTTCAGATGGTGTATAAATCTCAATTATGTACCCTTATGACTAGTTTTGTGCTCCTATAGCACCTTTTAAATGCTTTACAGAAGAGAAATACATATGTGCATTCACAGAAAAGAATCCATCTGTAATCGAAATAAAATAATAAAACAAAATACAACACTAAAATAAATCAAGGGAAGGCCCTATAGTGAGCAAGTGCCTAGTGCTGCCATCATTGCTTTGCTTTTATAATTTCATTTTCTGATTTATATCAGGGTTGTACCATAACTTAACTAAAACTAAAAGAAAAGAAAAGAAAGAAAATACAGAAGTTTTTTTTATTTATAATTAAATAAAATATAAAAAGTTAATCAAAGTTACATTTTTATTTAGTTTAACTTGATGTACTGAAATAACTAAAACTTAAAATGACAAAAATTAATAAAAACCATAAAGACGTACCAAAAATGACAAAAACATACAACAAAATTACTAAAAACTTTAACTAAAATTAAAACGAATAATAATATAATTTGTTATAAATAATAATAATAAAAAATCCAATCAAAATATTAACAAAAACTAAAATAATTTTGTATAACATATAATATAAAATAATTTATATAATATAATATAAATCCCAAAAACCTTTCAGTGAACACTTTTTTTTTTTTTCCATGGCAAGAACATTTTAATCATTTGAATATTTTCCACTATAGACATTAGTCAGAGAAGTGCCATATTTAATTTTTGATGTATATATATAACATTTTAATAATGAGAAGTATATTTTCCACTGTAGACCTAGTCAGATAATTAAATATAGCTCTACCCTGAATAATGACTATAACAACCTTTTGTGCATTGAAATGGTCCCATGGATGTTGAAGGTTCCATAGATGCATGATCTTCACCTTCATCATCATCATCATCAGGGGTTACGATGAAGCTAAGCATGTAAACCTGGACCTACTGATGTTCTTGAGCAGTCAGGTGTCTCTGGGCTCTGCTGGACTCACCTGGACTCTGGACTCTGGCAGGTTGATCTTGAGAGCCACCTCCTCTCTCATGAAGATGTCCGGTATCGCGTCTTGGCGAACAGTGACTCGAGGATGTCGAGCTGCGCGCGCGTGAAGGTGGTTCTCTCGCGCCGCTGCTTCCGCGGAGTGTAGCTGACGATAAACCACAAAAACACAGTCTTTAATGTGCATCCATCCATCCATCTAGATGACACCAACCCTCAAAAAACAGACAAAGCTACCAAATTTTGCTATAAGTTTAATCGCAACATATAATCATTGCAGTTAATAGTGTTCACCGTTTAATTACGTCATTAACTAACTGCATGATTTTTATTGTACATTTCTGCCATATGGACATCAACTTGACATAGTCACCTCTGATAAGCTATTACTAAATATAATGTAGAAACTTTAAATAGAAACTTAAATTTTCTGGTAAAGCTGCTTTGCAACGATTTGTATCGTAAAAAAAAGCTATATAAATAAACTTGAATCTATCTATCTATCTATCCAAAATATGTTCAGAAATATAATCGTTTATTTGTATTAGTCCACACGTAAAAGCATGAATTTGTGTAAATGAGATGTGGTTTTTTACTTCCATAAACCTGATATTTAATGATACGTTTGCTTAATTTCTTCAAATAGTCTTATATCTCTGTGGATTAATAAAGGAATTAATTGATGAACTAATATTCTTTAAACGGGAGACGCGCATTAATGAGCCAAACCAGCAGCACTGATTATGATATTCATTCGTGTTTATAAAGATCATTATTTCGCATTTGGCTCATAAACCCTCATCAAAATAATCAAACGAATAGACTCTTACGAAATTAATCACCATGATTTGAAATGTGCGATTATATGAATATTAGTGATGTCAGAATGATCGAAACTCTGTTTGTCGCATTTAAAAAATCTGTTGAAACTGTCGATGTGAATATTCACCTATGAATTTATAGTTCATCATTTTCGTTTTCATATTTTAAAAGCTTATTTAAATAGATATTTGTTGCTTGACTTAAAATTCGATTTTTAGCGAAAAAAAGTTAAAATTGAATATAATGTTCGTTATATAGCTTTATCTACGAACGTAGGCTAATATTTTCGATTTACTCGTGACAGAATTAAATATCTTTAATAAATGATCTGAGTAATACACAAAATACTTTTTTTCTCATTAGATGTAAGAAAAAAGGAGTGCTAATCATACATAAACATAACAAATAACTCATATAACTAAATAACGTAATAATATTTATAAACAAAGAGTTTTCAAGTCAGTGGAGCACATTTTATTTTTTTATATTTATATTAAAAATGCATCTATACTTGTATTTATAAATACGAGAATTGTTTGCGGTTTTCTAAATTCCAGGGCGTTGCTTAAACTACTACAAAATAATATTAATAATAAAGATAAGCTGCTCATCACCTTTACTCGCAGTTTAACGCGTTAAATATGACATCTGACGTCTAAATCAACCCGATCTCATGAAAATGCGTATAAATAATACGCCAAATAAAAACAAAAACTCGTGGTATTGATACGCAAAAAAAAAAAGAAAGAAAGAAAAAAAAGACTTTGGCGTGTATATGGTACGCAGTGGGTAGGATTAGGTTGTGGGGTAGATGCGTGTCATATATACGCGAAAACTGCAAATCTTATGCACGCCAACAAATTTCGTATCATATGAACGCGAAAACTGCGTATTATAAGCACGTCAAAGTCAATTTTTGCGTATTAATACAACGAGTTTTTGTTTTTATTTGGCGTACTATTTATACGCATTTTCACGAGACCAGGCTCTCTAATTTGTCATTAATTGGCTGTAACACTGGTTAGAAATGAAAGTGGGCTTCGGTCAGTACTCACTGGGGTAACCGACGGCGGAGTGCAGGAGATCCATCCCGGTACCGGACAGAGTCAAGCCGTTCACAGAGTAATGAGGCTGCTTCATGTAGGACATCATGTCTATAAACTCTCTCTCCCTCTCTCTCTCTCTCTCTCTCTCTCTCTCTCCTCTCTCTCTCTCCTTCTGTCTCCTTCTGTCAGTCTGTGATGGATCTTTAGTTTGGCGCTGGTCGTCTGTCCAGTTTAAAATGTTCTGTTTTCTTCTGTTTTTATCTGCAGCAGTCTCTCAGATGCTGTAACTCTCTCTGTCTCTCTCTGAGAGTTCGGTTTGTCCGGTGTTCTCCGTGTGACAGTGAGATGAAGTGAGGAGGAGGAGGAGGCGGCTAATTAGAGACGGACAAGACCTGAACAAACCCCTCCCTCCCTCCATCCCTCCATCCCTCTCTCTGTCTCTCTCTCCATCCCTCTATCCCTCCCTCCCTCCATCCCTCTCTCTGTCTCTCTCTCTCTCTGTCTCTCTCTCTCTCTCTCTCTCTCTGTCTCTCTCTCTCTCTCTCTCTGTCTCTCTCTCTCTCTGTCTCTCTCTCTCTCTCTCTCTCTCTGTCTCTCTCTCTCTCTCTCTCTGTCTCTCTCTCTCTCTCTGTCTCTCTCTCTCTCTCTCTCTGTCTCTCTCTCTCTGTCTCTCTGTCTCTCTCTCTCTCTCTCTCTCTCTCTCTCGGTCTCTCTCTCTCTCTCTCTCTGTGGTGTGTGTGTCTCTCTCTCTCTCTCTCTCTCTCTCTCTCTGTCTCTCTCTCGGTCTCTCTCTCTCTCTCTCTCTGTGTGTGTGTCTCTCTCTCTCTCTCTCTCTCTGTCTCTCTCTCTCTCTCTGTCTCTCTCTCTCTCTCTCTCTGTCTCTCTCTCTCTGTCTCTCTGTCTCTCTCTCTCTCTCTCTCTCTCTCTCTCTCTCGTGTGTGTGTCTCTCTCTCTCTCTCTCTCTCTCTCTCTGATTCAAGAAGTTATATATGTGACCCTGGACCACAAAACCAGTAATAAGTGTCAATTTTGTGAAACTGAGATTTAGACATTATTTGACATATTTGAGCTTAACGATTTTAGTTTATGACATTCTGAATGGAATTAGACATATTATATGACATATGTGAACCTGGAGCACAAAACCAGTCATAAGGGGCATTTTTTTTTTTAAATTTGAGAATCTGAATAAATCAGCTTTCCATTGATGTATGGTTTGTTAGGATAGGACAATATTTGAAAATCTGGGAATCTGAGGGTGCAAAACAATCTAAATATTGAGAAAATCACCTTTAAAGTTGTCCAAATGAAGTTCTTAGCAATGCATATTACTAATCAAAAATTAAGTTTTGATATATTTATGGTAGGAAATTTACTAATTATCTTCATGGAACATGATCTTAATATCCTAATGATTTTTGGCATAAAAGAAAAATGGATAATTTTGACCCATACAATGTATTGTTGGCTATTGCTACAAATATACCTGTGCTACTTATGACTGCTTTTGTGCTCCAAGGTCACATATACATGTAAATTTAGTCGCTTTCATCCAAAGTCTCTTTCAAATGACATGTTTTATGTGTTTGCATGAAGAGTATAAGTTATTGTGCATAGTGTTTTCGTGAATAATACTTCACTCCGTGTTGAATTAAAACACAATAAATCACTTTAGAGCTTCTGGACTTTTAAAAATCTTTAAAATAAAGGTTCCAAAAGGATGTTTTCGAAGCGATGCAGACGGAATTTTAGAATCTTTCAGTCATCAGTTCTTAAAAGGAACATTGTTTGCTTAGTGTAAATACTCTTTTTTTTAAAGTTTTTTTTGTAGCCTAAATGTTTCAAAAGGGGGATTTTTACATTGATGCCATAAAATAACCATTTTTGGTTCCTCAAAGAACCTTTCAGTCAACAGTTTTCTTAGTGCGAAGAACGTTTTAATAATCTAAAGAACCTTTTTCCACATTTTTTTTTTTTTTTGTGAAATGAAAATATTCCATGGATGTTAAAAGTTCTTCATGGAACCATAGATGCCAATAAAGAACCTTTACTTTTGAGCGTGATAAATAGTTTGGGAAGAAATGGAAAGGGTCTTTATGGAACTGTGGATGAAGAAATTTTATATATAAGAATACGCACAGTAGAAAAATCTAAAGAGCCTTTCCCCACTAAAAAGAATGTTTTTTTACATGGATGTTAAAGGTTCTTCATGGAACCATTAATGCCAAATAAAGAATCTTTATTTAAAGAGCTTTTCGCTGTTTAATGAATGCATTCATTTCAGTGATCTAGGCTGTTATCTTTCAGCCGGTGTATGAAACATTTGCATAAATGAGGAAAAACCTTAAGATTTGGACTCAGATTGGACACAGATTCATTCAGTGTAATAGATAAATAAATAGGAAATGAGTGCGTACATCATCACAAATCGACGATCAATGATCTGAGACGTAATTGATAATATGCCCGTGTTTTATATTAAACTAAAGCAACTGTTGAATTTCAGAGCTCACACACAGCAGATTACACGTCACAGCCGCAGAAAAACACATTTCATGATTTGACATCGTTGCAGAATGCTGGAATAATTGGAGTCGGTGTGTGTGTGTGTGTGTGTGTGTGTGTGTGTGTTGTGTGTGTGTGTGTGTGTGTGTGGAGGGGGTTTGTGCGTCCAAACGGGATTAAGTAACAAAAGGACCCAGTGTTCCTTAAATCCCACAAATATCCAGCCTCTCTCTCCGGGACTCTCTGTATTAAACCCACCGTTTATTTTTAATAAATCATCTGTGTCTTTGTGATTTTTATATTTACTTTAGATCTCGAGTTCGATCACACAATGTACGGACACGAGATTTTTCGTAATAAATTAGTTTTGCGTTTATTAATCAGTAAGATTAATATGTAGGCTAAACTGTAATTGGAAATTATAGGAAATCATTTGGAATTAATTTGTTTTGCTAATGAGAAATATTAATATATAGGCTAAACTATACTTGGAAATTATTGGAAATAATTTTTGAAAGAATGTGCACACTTATTTTGTAATCAAATTAATGAAAATATTTGCCCTTTTTGTAGTTGTTTTAAATTGTGGTTTAATTGTGGAAAAACTATTGAGAATAATTGAATTTAATCGATAGACGTTTTCTTTTGTTCATCGTTTGTCTCTGCTGTGATCGGTCTTAATTTATTATCTGTGGTGTTTTCTATAGTTTTCCCCGCTGTCTGTGAGCTGGAGAGTGATTTTGAGTGATATCTCTGTGCTGTGTGACAGTAGTTTTGTTGTATGATTGTGAGGATGTAAATGAGCGCGTGTAAAGCGGATTCTGCGCTTGTTAATTGAATCGGATTTCTTCTAGTTTCAAATCCACAGAAACTCTATAAGGGGTTTATCTGCAGATATAAAGAGACACAGACAGTATAACAGCCTCTGTTCAGACCTTTCATATCTCTCATATCTGTTTCAGATGTTCACCTGCAGCAGCAGGCCGCGTCTCGAACCGGCGGATACATCTTCATCATCATCTTCATCACCATCATCATCACCATCATCATCATCTTCATCACCATCATCATCATCACCATCATCATCATCATCATCATCATCATCTTCATCTTCATCATCATCACAGGCAGAATTGGGATTCAGGATTCTCATCGTGTCTGCTGGGAAGTTGGTGAGTCTAAACTTTTAATTTGTAGGGAAACATCCCGATACGTGCACGCGCACGCACGCACGCGTTCATAGACACCTGTTCACTGCTTCAATGAATATAGACTGTGTATATCTTGCATTATAATATTACATTAATCGAGTAAACTATTCACACTGAGATATCAGCACTTTACTTTTCTCCCTTTTAATCTATATTTACCCCTGTCATTAGAAATGCAAAAAGTAAAAACTTTTTTTTTTTTTTACAGAAAATAATATGATGTATGTAAATATTTACATTTATTTATGTTAATTTACTATTATTTACATATTTTAATCAATTTAAGTATATGTTTAGCCAATTAAAAGGACAAAAACAAATAGATTCTTGTCAAATTCTTGAGAAAATGTATTGTTTTATTTTGCTAAGTTAAAATGCTTTCTGGAAGTACCACAATATTCATTATTTTAATGTAATTAAAAGAGTCACTTGTGTTAGAGGCTGTCTGTCTGTGGTGTGTTGTGTTGTTTTTGGGATTTTCCTTTTCTTCTGATGGTGTGGCACTAGGACCCAGCGCTGACTGAAATTAAGGACACAACCACCACATAAGAAGCTTACAGTATTTAATCTCCAGGGCCTAAAAACACACACACACACACACACACACACACACACACACACATACACACACTCAGGTCATAATTCTGCAGGCTTGGACTGAATTGTACGGTCACATTTGTATCCGTTGCTGCTGTGGTTCCTGTGTGTTGTTTTTGTTGATTAGTTGTAAATCTAATAGCTCTGTATGAGACTGTGAGTGTGTGAAAGCCTCTTTCCACGTTTCATATTGAGGTTTTGAAGCGCTGTGAACTCAGTCCTGGTGTTTTCTGTAGAATCCCGTCACGGCCTCTAAAACAGAGTGAGAAACCACCTGTAGATCTGACTGGAGCTGAATGTTCACCACATCAGTAAAGCTGCTCAAAACTAGAGCTTACTTTGATCTCAAACTCTTCAGGCCTGTTCACTTCACAGAGAAGAACTCCAGCGTTCCCATCTCTCAAACAGCAGATCATGGCGCTAGCAACACTGAGGTCATGGATCAGTTCCCAGGGAATGCATGATAATATTCCCAGCAAACAGGAAACATTCTCAGAATGTTCTAACAAGGTTCTCTCAATCTTATGAATAAAATTCTTACAATAACATTAATAGAACGTTCATTCAGAGTTATCTGGTCTTTAACAATGTTCTCAAAATGATAGCACAAAAACTTTATTTATACATCGTTTTTATTTCTTAAACATATAGTTGGATGTTTTTTAAATGTTTCACTTGTTTCAGAATGTTTAAAGAACATTCAAGAGTAACATTCCCATAATGAAACATTTTACAGTTTTTTTTTCAACTGCTTACACACATTTTCAAAACTTTGCCTCTTTTTTTCAAAACTTTACACACAATTCCAAGAATTGCACACACAAAATGCAAAATGCCTCACATCTATTGCAAAATATCATGAACACATCTCAAAAGCAAACATTTGCAAACACCTTTGCCATGCATAATATTAATTCCTGTTAGATTTGTGTGTGTTACATAGAGAATTGCGTGTTGTGTTTTGCAAAAAGTGTTTTATGAAATTGAAAACTGAGTCAAAGACTGAGAATCAGTGTATGGTTTTGCAGATTTGGTGTGTGCTTCTGCTGTTTGAGTGACAGCTTTCAGAAACTGTGTGACAAGTGAAGATTCTGTGTGTAAGCAATTGAAAAAAAATTGTAATGTTTCTTATAGATTTAAAAAATGAAACATTTTGAACGTTCAGTGAACATTCAGAAATAGCATTTTCATAACTTCTAATATTTTTGTTATCTGTGTAAACCTTGAATGCAGTGTAATTTGGATAAAAGCATGCATCAATGTGTCTGAGAGAGGAACACAGCAGTGACTTTACAGTTATGCATTTTCAGATGCTTTTATCTAAAGTAACCCTCATTGCTTTCAACCTTTACATTTGATCAGTTCATGCATTGCCTGGGAATCGAACCCATGACCTTGCATTGCGAGCGCCATGTTTGAGCTACAGGAACATTTGCTCAAAATGTTCAAACATCATCTGTGTAAATCTCCTCTCTCTAACACCCTATCATGGTATTTACAGAACTGGATACACACGCATAACACACACACACACAGTTCAGCCGATTTGTCATAATATGCTTTATCTGAAAAGTAAGTATCTTACCTCGGGATAAAGAGGGGGAAAGAGGCGTTTGTAGTGAGATTGTGAGCAGAGGACGCGACAGAGACAGACAGCAGGAGTGAAACTGGACGAGAAACACACGTTTGTGTGAGGAGTTTGTGTTTTGGTGCACAGAAGAACGTGATGAAGCAGACGGACAGAGAAAGACATCTGACAGACACACAGGTACATGTGAGAGAGACGGATGGAGATCTGAATGAAGTGAAGGAAAGGGCCAGAGGAAGAGAGTGGGCGGGGCTTATTCACCTCATGTTTGACTGTTTAAAACTTAAGGCTTTATGACTGTTTATTAGTTGATTTAGTCAATGCACTAGACATCTGGATGTGTTAGAGATCCAGTCCAGCGTGATGCTGAGTTTTCAGAGCTGTTGAATTAGTTTTCAGTGAACAGCAGAACTAAATTTGTGGTTAGGTCCTGATTCTGACTAGTGTAGGATATCACATTTTTAAAGAACATTTTTTTTTCCAATCACTAGAACACATTTCTCAATGCTTAGATCACTTTTTCAAAACTCTGTAACATTTTATTTTGATTGTGAACAATAGACAAACTATAAGTAACTTTGTAACTACATGGCAACTTATTTTACTAACCCTAACTTGCAAAGTTACTCATAGTTTTTCGGATGTCTGAAGTGGACTGAAAATAAAGTGGAAACCCAAAACTCTTCACACAGTTCTTCTGCACTGAAATAAATTCGCTGTAGGGTTTACTTTAAAACAGTTTTCTCTCAGAAAGTAAATTTGCTATTAAATGCTAGTAAATTTCACAAATAATTAAAGAAATGGCAGGAAATGGCAGGTAATGCACTGAATTAAATGCGAAATTGTTAAGTATATATAAGTATAAGTATATATTTCACTCTGGTATTACTGTAGGAATAGAGATGTGAAATCAGATGTGTGTCTTATTAAGTTTGTGTTGAACTCAAGTTAATCAGGATTGTAAAGAGCATGTAAAAGGCCTGCAGGTTCATTGAGTTTAACTGTGTTTGTGTCTGAGTGAGAAAAGAGTTGATTTCATTTGAAAGATGTTTTCATTGAATGTATTTTGTGCCGAAGCGATGATAAATGATCCAGTTTATCCACACAGACGCAGTTAGAAGAGTTTTAATAAAACTGACCTGAGTGTTGAGAAATGGAGATTGTAACTGGCACTTCTCATTTCTAAATCTTGCATGCATCTACAATTACAATTTTTATAACATAATCTTGCAGTCATGAGAATGAAGTCATTTAGTGATTGTTTTGAAGACATTCATAGATGAGCTGATGAAGAGACATATGAGACATCTGGACTCAGACAGATTGATAATCCACAGCAGACAGCAGCAGGTGGCTGTCTGAGTGTGTGTGTGTGTGTGTGTGTGTGTGTGTGTGTGTGTGTGTGTGTGTGTGTGTGTGTGTGTGTGTGTGTGAGTGTGTGTGTGTGTGTGAGTGTGTGTGTGTGTGAGAGTGTGTGTGTGTGTGTGTGAGAGTGTGTGTGTGTGTGTGTGTGTGTGTGTGAGTGTGTGAGTGTGTGTGCGTGTGCGTGTGTGTGTGTGTGTGTGTGTGTGTGTGTGTGTGTGGAGATTACGCAGATCTCTGTAGCTCTCACCCGGTGCTCCTTGAGTGGCAATCAATATATACATATATTTTTTTTTATTTCTATTAAATACTGTATTTTAGATCATTAGTGTTAATTAATTCAAATTTTGTATTTTTAGGGGACTAATTATATTTAGAGTACTAAAATATATTTAGGAACAGTTATGATCCATTTGTTACCTGTTAAGCATATTTTTAGCACAGACCTGAAAATGAAATGTCCAACTGTGTAAACTGTGGTAAATCTTGAATGCTTTAGAGCGCAGACTTTGTTTGCTCTCTTTTTAAAGAAGACACTTGGCAGATTATCACTGAAGGAAAAAAAGTAAAAAAAAAGTTAAACTACAAAAAAATTATAGAAGTTTGTTTATTATTATTAAAATGCACAAAAATACTATTTTTAAGCTTTATATGCAGTATATATTTTCCAAAACAGGTTTTACTCTAAAACTGTGAGAAAATGAAAGCAAGTTATGTTCCAAATTTGAGGTTGATGTATTAAAAAATGAGCTTTCAGTAATATTTAGTTTGGGTGCAGTACCAAATGTTTCCACTAAATTTGTTTCCCATTTATTTCACATAACTGGGAATAATTTTTGTCTTTTTATTTATTTATTTATTTATGTTCACATAACAAGCGCGAAAACCTTTACCAAGTTTATACCATTCCAGTGAAGTAAAAACTAAAATAAAAATCTTTTGGTCAAAATGACTACTGTTTGAAGTTCATTTGGGTTTCACTTCAGTGATTTGAGGAGGTTTATGTGATTCTGCATAATGTTAATCACAGGAAATGTCCCAATGAACCTGAATTGGCTCTGATTGTGTTGAACTGTGCAGTGAAGTAATGAATCACTGTTTCTGATGTTGGGCAACAGGAAGTGAAGTAAATGCTAACAATGATTTGTTGTTCTGTGTGTGTGTTTAAACCAGATATGGAGTCTCATTCACACAGAATGATTAATAAGCTCAGGTTCGATTGTGTTAATTGTGCATGCTTCACACACTCACACACACACATACACACACACACACACACACACACACACACACACACACACACACACAAGCCATGTGTCCCAGCGTAAGCCTTCATGCATGAGCGCACAACACATTCTGTTTGTGCTTAGGTACATTGTGTATGTGTATATGTGTGTGTGTGTGTGTGTGTGTGTGTGTGTGTGTGTGTGTGTGTGTGAGAGAGCTGGTGCTGATGGGGTCAGGGGTCGGGTGGTGGTACAGTGGTAATAGAGGGACGCGTGCGTGTGTTTGTGTCCAGATGGCATCGGCTGATGGAGAGAACGGCAGTAATGCAGCAAGTGGAACAGTAGCACTAATCCACCTCCATCCTGCACGTGCCACACACACACACACACACACACACACACACACACACACACACACACACACACACACACACAGTTTTACAGTTTTTCTCGATTGCTAACACACTATAACTGATTCATTTGGCCCAATTTTCCAAACCATTCATACAGTTCTCGAAACAAAGACACATTTCTCAAAACTTTTAACACATTCCACCTGTTTGCACAGACGTTCCAATTGGCTCAGTGCTTTCTGCAAAACTACACAAAAATGCCATCATTTTGCACAGGTTTAACCATGTTCTCATTCGGAAAATACAAACATACAATATAATTAACTCAAGCATCAAAAAATGATCAAAGGTCATTTGTTCCTGATGAAATACAAAGCACTATGGTTGATCATGCATGGACTGACCATGAGGGAAGTTGGCCTACAGGCTCATCTACAAGGTTTCAATATTACTGACACATTCAATATAATTACAGTACATACTGTAGCAGCAGTACTTCAGATGAGAGAACTTTCATTATTCTGTGTACAGTAAATACTGTACACCCTCAAACTCATTACTGTTGAATTGATTTGTAGCCAAGTAGTCCTTACATGTACTGTATTCTTGCAGAACTGAAAGACGACTGTCTAGAGGAGGCAGAGAAATCTTCTGTCAGAAGACTTAGAAACTGCTATAACAAATAAGGATACTACCAATACTGTAATGCAGTTTGGCAGAGGATGCCGAATGAATGAATGAATGAATGAATTTATTTATTTATTTATTCATTCATTATTTATTTATTTCTGTAAAGTAACTGACGGTATATTCCAATGTGTGTTTACTGTATATTCAGTTGTTTGGTCTTTGAACTTTTCTCTGGTAGTGCTTTTCATCTACTGTAAGATCTCTTTACAGTAGTGTAATGAAAGTAAACGTTTCTTAAAGTTTATTGCTGAATTTGACTGTATCTGCACCCCTCTGTTTATGTTGTATACTGTAACAGACATGGACTAGCAAAAGGATTCCTGTTTCCCAAAAGGAGGTTTCAGTAACAGTGTTTTGAACTGATCTCATTAGTGTTCTCTAGGCAGTGAAGTAGTCTGAGTATATGACAGGTTTGTGCATCATCTAAGGCCAAAGTTTGAGTCTGACAAAAGAGAATGTGTTTTTGACTAAACTATTTGATTTTGACCTGGAAGTTTGAAAGTTGGTGTGTAGTTTTGAGATTGTGTTTATAGTTGTGAGAAAATGATGAATTGTTTCATGAATTGTGTGTTAGCAATCGAGAAAAACTGTAAAATTGCTTAGACACTAAATGTGATACTTGAGGCCCACTTAGTGGAAACATTCACTCAGACACCTAATCTTTAGACCAAGTCTGCAAAACTATAAGCAAATTACATGCTTTAAACTCAGTTTGATGTTGTAAAACAAACTTTTTACAAAACTCTAAACACAGTTCTCTACATTACACATACAGTATCATTTGAAACTAACAGCTCTTTTGTTTAATTTGGGAAACACTGCTATTTTAATGCCACACTCATTTACTGATGACCTACACACAGCGATCATGTGTGAAAACACTTATACATCATTTGTTCACTTAGTCATCAAAACTCGTTTTTTTTTTTTTTTTTTTTTTTTTAGAAAGAAATAATTTTTACCCCCTTGCATTTCTGTTTACATTGTATCTATATTGTATACACACACACACACACTGAATATGCATCTGTGTTGTATGCATATTTAGTATATACTGTATATATATATACATATATATATAGAATAGAATCTTAAATATTAGTGTTCTATCTATCTATCTATCTATCTATCTATCTATCTATCTATCTATCTATCTATCTATCTATCTATCCTGAACATGCATACAATCCAAGTCAGAAAGTCAACTTTATTTCTAAAGTGCTTTATGCAATATAGATTGTTTCACAGCAGCTTCACAATAGTATGAAATTTACATTCCGCTGTAAACCAGCTCTAACAAGTCAATAATGTCATTCTACAGCTCAAGTCAGTTCAATATTGATTCAGTTCAGTTGCATAACTGTAAAATTCATCAGTCATACATACTGTATATACAGTGCATATGTGCATATGCATGTACAGTAAGTGCGAGTGCTATGATAAACTCTTGTGCTTCACTGCACTCTGAACAAGCAAAAGACACACGAGAGTAGTGTTTTACATTTTTCACATCTGTGTGTAGTTTGTCGCGTATGTGGCTAATTATTTTATGTTTGTGTGTAGAGTTCCTGTTCAAAAATACAATTTTTATAAGAGTTAAAACAGTTTTCAAAGAAGTGTTTGCTTTTGCAAGATGTGTGTGACGTTTTGTATGTTGTGTGTGTGTTTTGAGAAATGGAGCCATAGTTTCAAAAACTGTGTGTAAGCATTTTGAAAAAACTGTAAGAGCAGATATCTTCTGCTCATCAAGGCTGCATTTATTTGACCAGAAATACGATAAAAACAGTGAAATAATATTACAATTTAAGACAGCTGTTTTCTCTGTGAATATCTGTTAAACTGTAATTTATTTCTGTGATCCGCAGCTGAATTTTCAGCATCATTACTCCAGTCTTCAGTGTCACATGATCCTTCAGAAATCATTCTAATATGCTGATTTACTGCTCAAGAAACATTTCTGATTATTATCAATGTTGAAAACAGTTGTGCTGCACAATATTTTTGTGTAAACCGTGAAACATTTTATTTTTCAGGATTCACAGATGAATAGAAAGTTCAAAAGAACAGCATTTCTTTGAAATAGGAACCTGATGCTGATTTCTTTAGTGTTTCTGGAACATTACAGTAAAACAGTCCTCTGTAGCATCTACTGTAGCTGCAGTGACTGTCGATGTAATCTCAAAGGGGTTTGGAGACATTCTCTCATTTTCTACTGTCGTCTGTGAATACAGTGATGCTCAAACTGATGCTGAGTGTTTGTTTCATGATCACACAAGGTGCTGGACTGATTTGAACTCCTGATCTCACACACACACACACACACACACACACACAGGGTCTCACAATGGTTCTCTGATTCTTAATTGGCACTGTAATCCCGAGGAATGTCTCTAATTAGCAAATACTGCAGTTCAGATTCTTACCAGTCTGTTCCTGCACAACACACACACACACACACACACACACACACACACACACACGTTTGTGCATAGACTTCTATTACTTTTATACTGACCAAATGATATTTTCTATCTCCTAACTCAACCCTAACCCTAAACCTACCCCTTACATAAAACCTGTTTACATCGTTACACTTTCAGATAAATATCATTTACTATTTTTAATAATCTTTTTCCCCTCATTTCAGGTTTTACTATCCTTGTGGGGACATTTGGTCACACACACACACACACACACACACACACACACACACACACACACACACACACATGCACAGTTTATTATCAAATGATCACATATCACAGACTTAAATGAAATGAAATTTGGAAATCTTCCCCAATGACAATTAGTTAACACACACACACACACATTTGTTTTTGTGAAAAGTGTGGACATCCCATAGGCGTAATGGTTTTTATACTGTACAAACTGTATGTGCTATTGCCCTACACCAACCCTACACCTAAACCTACCCCTTACAGGAAACTTTATGCTACTTCAGATTTTCAATACACTCCATTCTGTGTGATTTATAAGCGTTTTGAAAAGTGGGGACATGAGGTAATGTCCTGAAAAGTCACCTTCTCCTTGTAATACCTGTGTCATACCTTTGTCATTATACAAATTTATGTCCTCATTTGTCACAAAAACGTACACACACACACACACACACAAAGACAGGTGAAGGTTCAGGTATATTTGCAGCATGTGAGGGGTTGGGAAGTGTGTGTGTGTGTGTGTGTGTGTGTGTGTGAGTTATTGAGGGTGACAGCGGGTCTGTGTATTAGGGTTCATGCATCAGTCCTGCAGCCTGTTTTAGCCTCTCTAATCTGGATTTACCGTCAGCAGTGTGTCAGCAGCACACACACACACACACACACACGGACACACACACACACACACACACACACACACAAGCTGAACCAGCACAGCCTGGCACAGAGAGAAACACAGACGAGATGTTGTGGAGACATTCATGATGTATTTCCAAAGTTCTGCAGAATCTGATCTGATCTATCAAACAACATGAACAAAACATGAACTAAAGCAGACCGGTTTAAATACATCAGTATCTGTTCATTGCAGGTACTTAAAATTTGTGTGAATATGATTCATCACATCAAGTGTCTGTATCTGCAGTATATTTTCTCACACATCACTTTTCTTCATTATGTTTGACATCTCAATATATTTAAATCAGCTGGTGTTTGGGTGATTTTTAGTAAATGTATTAAGTCAGTTCAAATCACATTAACTAGCAACACTAACCAAAAAGAAGCGCAATACTGACTCACTTCATCTTCAACACTATATGTGCTGGTTTAGCATTTCAAACCCAACAAACTCTGTTAAATTTTCTTCACTGTAAAAAAAAATTATTCTTCGAAGATGTATACAAAGATTATTGAAGTACATTTTACAAGAAGATGCTATTTCAGTCTTTCTACTTCAAAATTTTATGTTGCATTCAATGTGTTACTTGCCATTTTCTTTGTGAAATTTACTAGCAGTTTCTGAGTGAAAATTGTTTCAAAGTAAATTCTACATCTGGTTTAAGTGAGATTGTAAAGTGTATTCATTATACGTGACATATGATTTGATATGTAATGACATTCAGACATTCGTAAGTGTGACTGAAGTAAACAGATATTTTCGAGGCTGCTGTATGTGCTTTCTTTAGACCAACATGATGTATTTGACTTGCTGTTTCTCTGTGTTTCAGGGTTCTTTACACTGGATTCTAGATGTTTCTTCTTCAGTGCTGCCCAGACTCTTCTAGTGTTTGATACAAGGATGTTTTCAGGGTATTTTTTTCCAATTATATGTCACAAACAGCTCACCAGAACTGAATATTCTCTTCTTCAAGGCAATACAGGTGAATAGGGTAAAAAATATTAAATAAAATACACATCACCATACATCCCCAGTTAACTGATATTAAGAATTGCAAAAATATTTATATTATAATATATATATATTTTTTTATTTATTTTTTTATGTTGTTTTAAAATGCTTATGCACTGATTTTTCAAAATATATCTGAACACTGTATTAAGCCATGTTCAAAATTCTTGTTGGATTTTGTTGATATATTAGAATTAAAGATTTTTACAGAAGGGATTTTGGATTTCTTTTTTTATCACTCCATAAATCACAAAATATTGTCAACAGATGGAAAACAAACACATTTTCGCCATGATTTTAGTTATAGAATGTTCTATAAATCAGTGTGAATGAAATATGAACAAACCCCTCAGTAAAAACCTTCAGAATATAGATAGGAATAAAACTCTAAGGTTTGGTGTATGTAAGTGCAGCAGAAGTTGCGAAAAAACTTTTAAAGATATGTATTATAAATGAAATCTACAGACGCAAATAGAAAAAGTACAATAAAAATTAACTTTTAAATGTGTATTTAAAATCTCAAAACTGACCAGTGCAATGCATCCTATAGTGTCTTGCCTTTATAATCTGTAAATCTTTGGTAAAAAACAAACAAACAAACAAAAAAACTAAAGATCTGATCTAACAATTTTCTTTTTTTAAATAGATGTTTTTTTAAGAGATGCAACATTTAAAAACATAAAAGTGCATGATTCGTCTTATATCCAAATTAAAATGCTTTAATTTCATATTTGGTTGTAACATATTACAAGTTACATATCATTTGTTATCTGAAATGATAGTAATTATCACCTGTAAAACATAAAACCCAACCAATCTTAGTTCAACAGATGTTAAAAATTGAACAGCTTATATGTGTTTATATTCTGACCAGTAAATTTATGTCATATGTACATGTGGTTCTTTTTGTCAATGCGGTTGAATCAGAACATAACTGAACCTGTGGCTCAAATAGAGCCATGACGGTTTATAATAGACGCATCACTGTCAGCGTAAATCTGAGACTTTATCTGTCCACTGTAACCCGCTTTACGCTTCCGTGAACTCTAAAAAACCTGTGACTTAAATAACTGAGACTCACCGTCAGACATCCACTGGATCTAAACATGGAGCAGAACTTCTGCATCTCAACAGGGCCCGATTCTCAACTGAACTTAAAATTATGTTTAAAGTACAATTCTATTATGCAATTTGAGTTTAATTTGAATTGAAGCAGCAATCCTGCAACATTAATTTAACAAAATAGAATTAAAATCGAGTGAAGTTCAAAGAAATACATATAACTGTCTTTTTAAATAAAAGCTAAATTGGAATGTGGATTTGACAATACCTTGATTTAAAGTATAGATTTTTTAATAGGACTAGATAGACCTAGATAAATAAATAGATAGGACTTAGAGCTTAAGTGTTAAGAGCTGCATATTTTTTATATATATATATATAATTTGTTAATATACTGTATATTTGTTAATGTAAATAGTAAATTGTAGTCATTAAAACAAAATCAAAACTTCTTTCATGTCTAACGATTTTTTCCTGGTATATCTGTGTGGGTTGTAATGGTTCATACGTTAAAAACACAACATAATCAAAATAGACAGTATATGGTGACATACTGTAAATAGTAGACAGTGTACAGTGTTTTATGATGTGTAAATTCCAGTGGTTCAGAACTCTTGTCTGATTTTGTTGACATATTAGAATTAAAGGTTTTTTCCACTCCATAAATCAGAAAATACTGTCAACAGTCAGAAAAACAATATATTTTTTGCCATGTTTCTATGAATGAAAATGTTGTATAAATCAGTGTAAAATCATATATAAACAACCCCCTCAGTAAAAACCTTTGGAATATTGATAGAAATAAAACTCTAAGTTTTGGTGAATGTAAGTGCTGCTGAAGTGGAGAAACAAACTCTTAAAACATGTATTGCAATTGAAATCTACAGACGAAAATAGAAAAAGTGCAATAAAACAAACACTTAAATGTGTTTTGGGGATTTTTTTCTTTACACTAGTCTGAAACAACATTTCATAGAAAGCTAAACAGCTGAAAATCTAAAAACTGACCAAAGCATGAAAAAAAAAGGAATTGCTAGTAAATTTGACAAATTATTACAAATAAACAGCAAGTAACACATTAAATTAAACATGAAAGGTTGACGTAGAAAGACTGAAATAGTATTTTCTTGCAAAACATACTCTAATAATTTTTGTATTATTTACAGTTTAAAAAAATATATATTTTTACGGTCTATTTAAAAAAAAAAAGAGAATGCATTATTCCATGCTGAACAAACAGTGTGTGATTTTGTGCTGATCCTGCACTGCCTCCTGCTGGTCACGATGCAGCACCTCCGTTCTGCTCTTTCTGATTTCCACAATCAGATTCAGCTGCACATCTTTAATATCTGATCAATATGTTGCTGTTAGAAGATTTCCACAGATATCAGAGAGATGGACACAAAGTTACTGGCTGAGTCCAGAAGCTCCAGCGAAGCAGCTGAAGCTTGGTTCACTCCTGCAGCAGGTCAAGAGAGTTTCAAGGAGTTCAGAGATCTTCATCATCATGAGTGTCAGGAGTTTCTGTGTTCTTATTGTACAGGAAGTACAGTCAGGCTGCACAGACGACACACGCTGATGCACTGCAGCACTGAATGTGTTCAACACACACACACACACACACGTTTGTTTCTGTGAATTGTGGGGACTTTCCATAGACTTCTATTATTTTTATACTGACCAAACAATATTTTCTATTGCCTAACTCAACCCTAACCCTAAACCTACCCCTTACAGAAAACCTGTTTGCATTCTTACACTTTCAGATAAACATCATTTACTATTTTTCATCATTTTTTTCCCCTCGTGGGGACCACAGGCCACTCCCCACAATGTCAAACATTTCAGGTTTTACTATCCTTGTGCGGACATTTGGTCCTTACAATGTAGCATAAACAAGTACACACACACACACGCACACACACACACACACACACACCTCTGTCTCTCTCTCTTTCTTCTCTGTATGTTGTTTGATTCTCACACACACAACAAATACTCTAAACTAAGATAGTTTCACACACACACACACACACACACACACACACACACATACACACCCTAAACAGGAAATAAAGCGAGATGTAAATGAGGTGAGACAGAGGAAGAGGTTGTGCATTCTAGAGTGTGAGTGAGTGTGTGTCAGTTTTCCTGCAGCAGTGAGCACACACACACACACACACACACGCGCACACATGATCTGAGCACTGCTGTGTGTGTGTTTGTGTGATGATGGACGTTTTGGAGATCTCCACACGAAACCCTCAGGATGACTTTGAGATTCTGCTGCGGGTCGGTGGAGGAACGTATGGAGAAGTTTATAAGGTACCTCGCTCTCTTTTCTCACTGTTTCTCTCTTTCTGTTTCTCAATCTGATTCACAGCTTTTAAAGACAGGGGTTTATAAGAGGTGTGTGTGTGTGTTTCAGGCCTCTGGTGAGATGTGTAGGTATTTAGATCAAATAGTTTTGTGTTGTTTCTGGTTATTCACTCACTTTCCGTGTGACATGAACCACAGACAAGAAAAATTCAATCTGTTAATCACAAATACTCAGTTTGTTTCCTGCCTCTCTCTCTCTCTCTCTCTCTCTCTCTCTCTCTCTCTCTCTCTCTCTCTCTCTGTCTTTCATTTTTACTGCTGTATTCATCCTCTAAAAATGTGTGTACCTCCTTTCACACTGACTCAGAGATGTGTGTGTGTAGGGGTACCTGCTTAACTATACTGTGGGACAAATTTGTACCCAGAAGTGAACTAAACCTGAAATAAAAACACCCCAAACCTCCTTTTAGGGATGTTAAACAGTATATAAAAACAGCTGAAGACACCATTTAGAGAGCTATATAAATGTATTTTTGTACACTGCAAAAAATGATTTGCTTTCTTAGTATTTATGTCTTATTCTCAAGTACAAATATATAAAACTTCTTAAATCATAATGCATTTAACCAAGAAGCCAAATGACTTAAGAAGTCTCAAAATGTCCCAAAATGAAGTGAGTTTTTGCTTAAAACAAGAACAAATATTTGCCAATGGGGTCAGAAAATTAAACTTAATTCAAAGAGAAAGTAATAGTATTTTTCTGATACCCTTAGCAGATGCTTTTCTTGTTTTATGCAAACAATTTTACTTAATTTTTCAGAAAACAAGACTTAAATATGTAAACATTCTTAAATCAAGATGCATCTTAATTTAAGAACGTTTGGATATTTAAACTGGAAAACAAGACAAAAATACTGAGAAGGAACATACTTTTTTCTTTTTTTTTCTTTTTTTTTGCAGAGCATGTACTTAACCTTGTTTATTACCTTATTAGGAACAAATTTGTAAACTAAGTGCATGTTAAATGCATGTTACATTCATTGCAATTGTTGCAGGCATGCATCTACAAAAACGCAGAAGTTTTCTGTGAGGCTTTCGCTATAGCATTTATAAATAGATAAACATGACTGAAGTATCCATTTAGTATCCAAAACCTCCTTTTGGGGGCGTCCTCATTTGTAAAAACAGCAAGTGAAGGTTTTTTGTTTTGTGTGAGGGTTTGTGTGTAAGGATTAGGTTATAATATTTATAACTAGCTGTGTATAAAACAATATTGGTGACATAGTTTATGCTGTCCCCATTTAGAGAGAGAAGTGTGTGTGTGTGTGTGTATGTGTGTTCGTGGGTCAAAGCGCCACATCCGGTGTAATGTCTCAGGTCTGCGAGGCCACGTTGAGATCGAACGGTTAGCGTTAATCAGCATCAGATCTGCCGGACTCAGAAGTGTGCAGGGCTGATAACAGGAGTGTGAGGTCTCTGGGGAACCGGATGTGATTCCTGTCATTAGAGAACTGCAGTGTGTCGACCATAATGGCCCTAACCCACCGTCCTGTAGAGAATGAATGGTGCCAGAGCTCTGTTCTCTCATGCTGATTTACTGTAAAGCACGGTGCGTCTGTAGAGGAGTGTGTGGTTGTGAATGTGCTGCATCGCTGCTTCCTCTTTCCTCTCAAAAGCACCTTTGTGTGTGTGTCGATGTTTCACCTGTAGAGCCGATAAAACACTCCAGCGTGAGCAAACATGGACCAACAACACTCTTAAAAATGAACCTTTAACATCTGAAGAACCTTTCTGTTTCACAAAAGCTTCTTTGTGGCAAAAGAAGGTTCTTCAGATTATAAAAAGGTAAGAAAGAGATGGTTCTTTAAAGAACCTTTGACTGAATGGTTCTTTGTGGAACCAAAAATGGTTCTTTTATGGCATCGCTGTGAAGAACCTCCTAAGCACCTTTATTTTTAAGAGTGTAGAGGATAAGCATTAATGTACAAAATACAAGATTTCATGAAGTCACTTCTGTCATTATTTACTCACTCAATCCCAATGACTTTCTCCTGTCGAGCACAAAAGAAGATGTTTAGGAGAATATGTTTATTTTCAACTTTCATATAGCAAAATATATTTTAAAATGTATTTCAGGGGCAAGAAAAATACATTTCCAGTCTTACAATATAGCCTACATTTATTCTATATGCAAATTTGGATGGAACAGCCTACAAGAGATCAAAACTAGATTTATTATGATTCATTAATGTTTCATTTTTTTAAATAAAATTTTATAAACGTGTTACATGTTCACGTGTTATAGACAACAAATACAGTTTTTCTTCAATAGAGAAATGTGAATGTAGTTTCGTGGATTGAAAATATATGGAGGTGAAATACATTTTTAAATGCTTTTTAAAAATATAGATTTATATTTTCAAGATATGTTTTCAAAAATACACAAAAAACACATTGGAAGAAAATATATCTATATAAACATATTTTAGCACAAGTATTTTTTGAAATATATTTAAAATCTATTTGATTTGTATTTTTGCTGTATGGGAATGGATGCTGTTGGCGTCTGAGAAGAATAAAAAACACCTTATTAAAGTCGCTCATATGCCTCGAAGTCTACTGACGTTATACGATAGTTTGTACGCTTTTTTAAAACACTCACACTCTTCAGGCGTGTAAAAAGCAGTGACCATGTTTGAGATTACTAAAGGTGAACCTGGTAAAACATTTCTGGAGGGGAAAAATTTGACAAAAAGAATAGCTCAATGACAAATAGAATGAATGCGAGTGACGAAAATGATTTCTTAAAATACAGTGCACTAGTCATAAGCTCTGATGCTTCTGTGGTACTTTTTGAAACTCAACAACAGCTTATTCACCTCCATCATATGTGAAGCCGCATGTTTACATGCATTACATTGAATTCAACCATTTTTTTGTCAGAATATAAACCTGATCCAATGATCCGACTGTTCATTCTTCATTCATTCTTACTGTCTGTTGAACAGCATTTTAACAACAGTCATTTACTTTAAATATGTGACCCTGCAGCACAAAAGCAGTCATAAGTAGCACAGGTATATTTGTAGCAATAGCCAACAATACACTGTATGAGTCAAAATTATCCATTTTTCTTTTATGCCAAAAATCATTAGGATATTAAGTAAAGATCATGTTCCATGAAGATATTTGGTAAATTTCCTACCGTAAATATATCAAAACTTAATTTTTGATTAGTAATATGCATTGCTAAGAACTTCATTTGGTCAACTTTAAAGGAGATTTTCTCAATATTTAGATTTTTTTGCACCCTCAGATTCCAGATTTTCAAATAGTTGTATCTCAGCCAAATATTGTCCTATCCTAACAAACCATACATCAATGGAAAGATTATTTATTCTCAAATTCAAATTGACCCTTATGACTGGTTTTGAGGTCATATATGTCAAATAATATGTCTAATTCCATTCAGAATGTCATAAACTAAAATCAAGTTCAAATATGTCAATGTCTAATTGTATTCAGAATATCAAAATCATCAGTTTGTATTGTGTCTAGTTTATCTATATAATTTCTGTCTTCTTTTCTAAAGTGTGTGAATTGAATTGAATTGAATTGAGGTTTTAAATTCTAGAATACCTAAAATATGAAAATCATATTTTAACTTTTTGTCTCAAGAATTTGAATTTGTTAAAGTGTTTTCAAAAGCGCCACTCTTTAACATCAGGGCTAATCAATCTGTTGATCTGTTCCTGACCTAAAGAACCTGTTTGACACCAGCGGCGCTCACATAACTGCAGGTAACCGGTTGAGCTCGCTCCACAGCAGAAAACACCACGCTTATCTGCTACCTCTCAGTCTGAACAGACAGACACACTCCTGACAGAGAAACGTGGGAACAGTGTGTGTGTGAGTTCAGGAGGGGGCGGGGCTGTGGAAGAGTCCCACCCCCGCAGACAGTTCAGACCCGCCCACACTGGGACACACACACACACACACACACACACACTATATAAATGCACACTCTAAAGGTCAGCTGTTGAGACACACACAGACACTCTTAAAGTGCATAAACACACATTCTGAAGACATTCTTCATAAACACACATTCTTCTCATAATGGTTTTAATCCTGAGCTAATGAGATTTTCTACCTAAACCTAACCGTCTTTTTAGATAGACAGACAGACAGACAGACAGACAGACAGACAGACAGACAGACAGATAGATAGACAGATAGATGTGTGTTGGGTGTGTGTTCTTGTGCCAGGTGTTTTTCATCGAGGAGAAATGCAGAAGTGAGAGTTGCTGATGGTTATCTGTCACTTGCTTCTTTCTCCGACGTTGAGAAGAAGCGTCTGCTGTTTATCATGTTGAGATGAACAGACTCCAGCATTTCTCCTGCACTTCTCTGTCTGTGTCTGCTGTAGACGGGTCTCACAATCAAACAGCGCAAAGACATGTTCAAACCACAGCCAGAAATGGTCACAGATGGTTTTTAGAGAGAAACAAACCTCAGAGAACATGAGAGTTTATTCACACTGAAGTCTGAAGCTCTGTTCTGATGCTGGGAATGAATCACGTGTGAAGCAGCTTCACTGAATGATGGATTCATATGCTATCTCATCATATACTGTATGAATAAACAGCCTGTTTACTGCTCATGTGTGTGTGTGTGTGTGTGTGTGTGTGTGTGTGGGAGTGTTTGTGTGTCAGATCACGTCCGGAGCGAATCTCCGAACAACTTTCCACTCTTCAAATCAAGCGTGTTTTTCCGAATTTGCTGTGAAAATGCAAAAGTTGAGGACTGTGGAGTTTATTTTGGTACTGCAGAGAAGACATTTTACAGCCTTTCTCAGGCCTTTTGTTCCTGAAAATTTCAAATATATATATATATATATATATATATATATATACATATTAGTGCTGTCAAATGATTAATCGCGATCCAAAATAAAAGTTTTTGTTTACATAACATATGTGTGTGTGCTGTGTATATTTACAGTATTATGTATATATAAATGCACACACATGCATGTATATATTTCAGAAAAATATGTTGTTTATATATTAAATATATTTATTTATAATATAAATTAAATTAATATAAATATAGACATGTAAATACATGTAAATATTTTCAAAATATATACTGTATGTGTGTGTATTTATGTATACATAATAAATATACACTGTCATAATAATAATAGTAATAATAATAATAATAATATGTTTAATTTATATAGTATGTTTAATTTACATTCCCTTTGTGTATATAGTACACACATGCATATAGTACAAACAAAAACTTTTATTTTGTATGCGATTAAATGCGATTAATCATTTGATATCACTAATATATATATGTATATATATATATATATATATATATATATATATAATTTAGGGTAGATGATATAACAATTATTATATATTTTGTTTTCTAACACTTTACTTCAGAAATATAATGTTTTCTTCACTAAGAGCATGCATACTATAATCTCACACATATACTTTGTGCCCTCTGTTTTTCAGTTTGCTTCATGTCCCTTAAATTACAGTTTTTGTGATGTCTGCTTTTTAAATTGATAAAAAATAATGAATAAAAAAATGTTAAAATCAAGTTTATTTATAATAAAATTTTCTATAATCTAAATATTTTAGAAAAATAGATTGAGTTTAAATTAAATTTTCTTTCAAATAATACAATACTTCATTTCCCTCATGTGTGCAAAAATTCTGTCACTAACCAAACACTTCAAAACTAAATTATGGTTTATCACAAACCCATGTGATTTCCTTCTGTGGTGAACATATGAACAAACTGTGGTAAATGTCCTCCTATTTTTTTGTGGTATTTGATTGATAGATTTTGATTGATAGGTACATTGTTATGGTTTGCAACACGTTTATGGGGTAACACTTTATTTTAAGGTGTCATTATTACACGTTACATGTACTTACTATTATAATAACAATAAATTATGCATAATTACATGCAAGTAACCCTAAAACAAACCCTAATCCTAACCCTAACCACACAGTAAGTACATGTAGTTAATTAATATTACTCAGTATTTAAATATATAGTTACACTGTAACAAGGACACCTTAAAATAAAGTGTAACAGTTTATGGTTTTAATTCTCTAACTCTAGCACTCTCTATTCTAACTCTATTTTATCTATTTGTTTTCATTTTTTTTTATAAAAAAAAACAACACTTGACCTTCTAAAACTTGCACTCTCTATTCTATTTCTATCCTAACTACTTGTTTTCTTTTTATTTATTGTACAAAATGATCCTCTGACACTAGCATTCTCTATTTTTTTTCTATTCTTTTGACTTGTTTTATTTTTATTTTAAAAAAGAGACACTCTAACACTAGAGTTCCCTATTCTGTTTTTTTTTCTATTCTATCTACTTGTTTTCTTTTTATTTATTATATTAAAAAATCCTTGTGAACTGAGTTAAGCTAACTGAGACTTGTTATAGCACTTGCATGTTGTTGCTCTTTTGTTGATTTTGATTGCTTCTATTGTCCTCATTTGTAAGTCGCTTTGGATAAAAGCATCTGCTAAATGACTAAATGTAAATGTAATGTAAATGTAATTCAAATAAATATTTAACCTGATCAAAATAACACTTGGTTGACATGGAAATTAGTCAAAATTGTGAAATTCTGAATCAGTCCATACAGTTCGCATTGAAACATAGTTGATAAACTGTGTGTGTGTGTGTGTGTGTGTGTGTGTGTGTGTGTGTGTGTGTGTTTTCAGGCTCGCAGTAAACAGAATGGGGAATTCGCAGCCATTAAAATCATCAAAATGGAGCCTGGTAAGAGCATCGTTTGACAGACGGACCTGTCTTCTGATCATTTTAATCATGATGTGCCTCTCACACTGCGTCTGTCTTTCAGAGGATGATTTCTCTGTCATCCAGCAAGAGATTGTGATGGTGAAGAGCTGCAAACACAGAAACATCGTGGCCTATCACGGCAGTTACATCAGGTCAGACACTGGAAACACACTCTTAAAAATAAAGGTGTTTCATGATGCCATAGAAGAACCTTTTTGTCTAAATGGTTCCATAAAGAACCTTTAACATCTGAAGAACCTTTCTGTTTCACAAAAAGTTCTTTGCGGTGAAAGAAGGTTCTTCAGATTATAAAAAGGTAAGAAAGAGATGTTTCTTTAAAGAAGCTTTGACTGAATGGTTCTTTGTGGAACCAAACATGGTTCTTCTTTGGCATCGCTGTGAAGAACCTTTGAAGCACCTTTATTTTTAAGAGTGCAGGAGAAAATTCAGGGCAACATGATGTTAAAGTTCCCTGTAGACTGTTGTCTTAAAAATTGCAACACATTTGAATTTGTTCGTTCACTAGATGCAAAACATCTCATTCAGCCAATAAACTACTACTAATAATAAAATAACAAGTAGCAACACAAGAAATATGATTTAACTATGTGTGTGTATGTATATATATTAGTGCTATTAAATGATTAATCATGATTAATCACAATTAATCGCATCCAAAATAAAAGTTTTTGTTTACATAATATATGTGTGTACTGTGTATATTTATTATGTATATATAAATACACACAAATGCCTGTATATGTTTAAGAAAAATATGTTGTTAATATTTTAAATATATTTACTGTATATATAATATAAATTATATGAATATAAATATAACGTAAATACATCAAGCCAGTGTATAAAGATGAGACACGACAACACAACAAATCAACAAGAAAAGATTAAATAGAGTCAGCAAAACAATAATGCTATTACAGTAACCGCATTATATATATATCATATATGCTGGGAAATCACACGCTCAGTGTTGTTCAAAATGAAGTTCTTAGTTCAGTCATCTGTGTTTGACTAATTAGGAAAACATTCGAGGGGAATCTGTTTCTCTAACGTGGTTGTTTATGTAGCGTCATGGAATTCACATTCCTTTTGATTACTTTTTTGACCTGTAATCTTGAAAATACTGTATATAGCTGTATATAACTCGATCTCTATGAATACATTAGTCTAGTGTTGTTCAGCATCAGTTCTCATTGTCTATCACTGAAATCAGAATCAAACTCAGATGAGTCTCATATCTGGAAAAACAAGAGCTTGAGAACAAGTTTGACTCTTAAAAAATGACAGATAAGAGATGAATGGATGTGAATATGAGTGTAATAATAAGTGTGTTTGTGTGTGTGTGTTGCAGGATGAATAAACTGTGGATCTGTATGGAGTACTGCGGTGGAGGATCTCTGCAGGACATTTACCACGGTAAACAGGGCCTGTCGTCTCTCTCACCAGTGTTTTTACTCGTTAGCTTGGTTTCCTGTTTTTCATGACAGTGGTGTGTCATAAAAATATCTTCAGCCTCTCAAACCCTTTGGGTCTCTAAAAACAGCCCTGAATGCTGCGTGTGATGAGATTATATAATGGAATATTTTTGATTTAAATGTTGTTTGGAAAAATGTTTAATTCTGTCAGAATACAGAGCTGTTAATGGAGAAAGATGCTTTTGCATCCAGATGGTGTAATTTTGAGTTAGATTGATTCATTCGTTTATATTTTAATCTAACTTTTCTAAACTCCCTTCATTCTAATTTTTAATTTTAATTATTTATATATCATTTATTTTTTATTCATTATAAATTAATTTTTTAATCTAACTTTTCTAAACTCCCTTCATTTTAATCTAATATTTATATATTTGTTTGTTTTAATGTAACATTTCTAAATGGCCTTCATTCAAATTTTTAATTTTATTTATTTATTTATTTATTTTAGTGCTGTCAAACAATTAATCGCAATTAATCGCTTCCAAAATAAGAGTTTTTTGTTTATGTAATATATGTGTGTGTACTGTGTATATTTATTATGCATATTTAAATACACACACATACAGTATATACTTTGAAAATATTTCCATGTATTTCCATGTATAATTTATATATTATATAAATATATTTAATATATGAACATAACATACTTTTCTTAAATATATGCATGCATGTGTGTGTCTTTATATATACATAATAAACATACACAACACACACATATATTATGTAAACAAAAACTTTTATTTTGGATGCGATTAATCGTGATTAATCATTTGACAGCACTAATTTATTTATTTCTAACTATTCTAAACTCCCCATTTATTTATTTATTTATTTAGTTTATCTTTATCTATTTTTTTATTTTTATTTTTAAATTTACTTTAATATTGTTATTTATTTTTTTACATTTTTTATACCGTTTTCCCCAAAACTCCCTTCAATAAGTATTCAGAGGCCTTTCTATCTAGGCTGATATTTGCCTCTGGCACTTGTAATCAAAATACATAAATAAACACACAGTATGATGTCAGTTTACAGTGTTTCTCTGTAGTGTAGCAGCAAACATAGTCCGGATGAGTATTTTCTGAGTCTGATTGTGATTGTGATGTGTCTCTGTGCGTCAGTGACCGGTCCTCTGTCAGAGCAGCAGATCGCTTACATCTGTCGAGAGATGCTGCAGGTGACAGACTCTTCATGTTAAAAAACACACAGAATTATAACACAACACACTTCTGTTATGAGACACATGCTCTCTCTGTCTCTCTACCAGGGTCTTGATTATCTTCACGGACAGAAGAAGATCCACAGAGACATCAAGGTAAAGTCACACACTTCACCAGCCAGTCGTCTCTATCACCAGATGATTACATTTTGATTACTTTTCTAAATTTCTAATGAATGTTTTCAGTTGTTAATCATTTTGAAACATGTAAAGCAGGCAGGGTTAACAATATTACTCAAAATAATTTAATTTTAATGCACAACCACCACAAAATCAGACTTACTTTGAGGTCATTCTGAGGTTCAATACTGATTTAATATCACAACAAGAAATAGTTTAATAGCTATGATGCTGTTTTTGATATCAAATCTTTGCATAGAACACTGGCATCTAACAATGCATTGGAAAAACAGTTAATCTTAAAAAATGAAGCATATACATAAACCCAAACAGGAAATAAAACAGATATCAAATAAGCAATTATGTGTCCTAAACTCCTGAAACATTGATGTCTCATATTTTAGAGCAGTCAATGCAATTTGGGAAAGAAATCAATTCAATTTTTCCGTGTGTGAAAATATTCAGATGTAACCCTCTTTGTAATCATTAACATTTTCATAAGTAACTGTAATTTAATTGCATGTTTTTTCTCAGTAACTGTAACTGATTACAGTTGCATTTATTTAGTAATTAAATTCTGTAATTCCGTCAGTTACTCTGAGTTTGTTTTCCAGGGTGCAAATATTCTTCTGAATGATCATGGAGAAGTCAAACTGGGTTCGTAGACGACTGAAAACCATTAAACCTGTATCACTGCATCTGTCTGTGTGTCTAACGCTCCTGTGTCTCTTTCTCTCTGTTTCCAGCTGACTTTGGCATCTCGGCACAAATCACAGCCACGTTTGCCCGTCGAATGTCCTTCATTGGGACGCCGTATTGGTGAGATGAACCTCATCATCTGTTTATGCTTCATTTTAGGCTTGTTCTGCCACACTTCAGCTAACAAGAACCTTCTACTAAAGTTATGAAGACATTATTTCTGAATGTTCTCTGAACATTCAAAATGTCAAGTGTTTTAGATATTTTAAAACTGTTTCCCTGGTTTGTAAACATTATGGGAATGTTATGTTTGAATGTTTTTTGAACGTTCTGAAACAAATAGTAACATTTAAAAAAACATAAGACGAACGTCCAACTAAAATATTTTGGAAAAATGTTCCATGAACGATGTGTAAATAATATTTTTGTGCTAACGTTTGGAGAACACTTTTACAGTTTTTTTTCAGCTGCTTACATACATTTTCAAAACTTTGCCTCTCTTTTTTAAAACTTTACACACAAATCCAAGAACTGCACACACAAAATGTAAAATGCCTCACATCTCTTGCAAAATGAAGCGCTGCATTCAAAATATCACAAACACAACTAAAAAACCAACATTTGCAAACACCTTTGCCATAATATTAATTCCTGTCAGATTTGTGTGTTACATAGAGAACTGTGTGTTGTGTTTTGCAAAAAGTGTTTTATGAAATTGAAAACCGAGTCAAAGGCTGAGAATTAGTGTATGGTTTTGTAGATTTGATGTGTGCTTCTGCTGTTTGAGTTCAGCTTTAAGTAAAGATTTTGTGTGTTGAAAAAAACTGTAAAGACCAATAACTTTGAACAAATGTTCTATTAATGTTACTGGAAGAGCTTTTGTTCATAACGTTGTTGCCAGAATGTTCTGAGAATGTTCTCTGTTAGCTGATAGTTTATTTATAGTTTATTCTGACCAACTTCCTGAAGTTCAGACAGTAGGTCATGTCTCGAGCAACACCAAAGTCATGGGTTCGATTCCCATAGAAAGCTAAAACTGATAAAATGCAAACTTTGCATGCATGCAAATGCAGCTTGAGTTCCTGATGATCAGACGGCGCTGGTGGTTCTGGTTCTGAGTGTGTGTTTGTGCACAGGATGGCTCCGGAGGTGGCTGCGGTCGAGATCAAGGGTGGATATAATGAGCTGTGTGATATCTGGTCTGTGGGAATCACAGCAATTGAGCTCGCAGAACTACAGCCGCCTCTGTTCGATGTTCATCCTCTCAGGTACACACCAATCAAACTGATTTAAAGGAATAGTTCACCCAATAATGAAAATGATCTGAAAATGCGCTCACTCTCAGTTCATCAGAGATTGGGATGAGTTTGTTTCTTCATCAGATTTGTAGAAATGTGTCACTGCATCACTGTCTCAGCAATGGATGCTCTGTAGTGAATGGGTGCCGTCAGAATGAGAGTCCAAACAGCTGATAAAAACATCACAATAATCCACAAGTAATCCACACCACTCCAGTCCATCAGTTAACATCTGGAGAAGACAAAAGCTGAAACAAATCCAGCATTTTTAACTAAAATCTGAGTCTATAATCCATAATAACTCTTCCACCAGTGAAAAAGTGTTCTGGTGTGAATCAGGAGAGAAATCAGCACAGATCAAGCAGCGTTTACAAGACAAAACAGCTCTAAACAAATATGTGGCTGGATTTTGATGTGAGAGACAACAGGAGATGCACTTTTTCACTGGAGGAAGAATTATTATGGATTATAGACTCAATGGTATTTAAGTTAAAAACATCTTAATGCTGGTATATTGTGATGTTTTTATCAGCTGTTTGGACTCTCATTCTGACGGCACCCATTCACTGCAGAGCATCCATTGCTGAGACACTGATGCAGTGACACATTTCTACAAATCTGATGAAGAAACACATTCATCCTAATCTCAGATGAACTGAGAGTGAACAGATTTTCATTACTGGCTGAACTATTCTAAGCTGCTTTGAAACAGTCTGTACTGTAGAAGTCACTGTGACTCGTCTCAGATGAAGACCAACACTGTTTGTTCTCTGGTTTCTCAGAGTTTTGTTCCTGATGTCCAAGAGCGGATATCAGCCTCCCAAACTCAAAGACAAATCCAAATGGTGAGAGACTGAGATGTTCTTTACTAAAGCATCAGAGTCTGAGCTCAAACTGATCTCTGGCTGCTCGTCGTATTTCAGGTCCACCACGTTCTACAACTTTGTGAAGTCCATGCTGGTCAGAAACCCAAAGAAGAGACCCAGCGCTAAAAAGATGCTGACGGTACGTTTGCCAGCTGTGTGTGTTGTGTTAGCACTTGTGTGTGTGTGTGTGTGTTTGCTGAACTCGTATCACATCTTGTTGCAGCACTTGTTTGTGATGCAGCCGTCTTTGAGGCAAGAGTTAACCCTCGAACTGCTGGACAAAGTCAGACATCCTGAGAAACTCAAAGACTTACACACGGATGATGATGATTTGGAGGTACGTACACACAAACACACACTTATGGAAAAGATCAATTTCAATCTTTAATATCTCAGTTGGTTCTCATAGACAGCAATGAGACTGCATCAGGAAACTCAGATGTTTCTCCTGAGAAAAAGACCCCAGTGTCTCCTCAAGAGTTTCAGAAGAGATCTGCTCAGATTTGTAGAAGTATGCAATTAATAGTCAGTGATCTCAGTTTGAACTCAAACCTGCTCATTGTAGCTCTATACTCTTACTACAGTATATGACAGCCATAGAATCATTTGTGTTTGCTTTTATTTTTGGCTAATATATAGTAGAAGGAAATGTCTTTAAACAACAGAGCAGTAGCGCAAAAGTGTTTGATATCAGACTGAATTTCATGTTTGTTAAGCATATTTTATCATTAGAGGACTTTGAAAAACCACATAAATTGATTCATGAAGAGTCCCCTGTTTAGCTCCTGAATGAATCAGTGTTTTGAATGACTCAGTTGATTGAATGATTCAGTGACTCACTCATAAAGACAGTCCCTAGTTTATTTCTTGAATGAATCAGTGTTTTGAATGACTTGGTTAAATGAATGATTCAGTGACTCACTTGTAAAGATAGTTGCTTGTTTACTTCATGAATGAATCAGTTGATTGAATGATTCAGTGACTCACTCGTAAAGACAGTCCATCTGTCTGTCTCTCTCTCAGGTGACTGTCCCACATTCACTCAGAAGAATTCACTCAATCAACAGACACAACCGGGCCGAGAGAACGAACTCAGACATCAGCTGTAAGACTCTCGTGTGTGTTCATGACAGATACGCACTCATTATTTCATTTTTATAAAGCTGATTTCTGTGTTTCAGTGGAACAGATTTACACACAGAGACCCGTCGCTGGCAAACGAGAGTCTCCAGAAGGAACGGTTAGTGTTTGTGTGTTTAACTTCTGAGAGAAAACTGATAAAAATGAGCTCAGTCTGTCTTAAACAAAAGATAACTGGTTATTTAAAAACAAGGGATGATATGTCCCAACACAACTTCCTGTTTTAAAAGGAACTGCATAACCACAGGGAAAAATGGACTTGTCAAACCACTTCATGAGGTCCCTAAATAACTAATTTTCTTCTTTCTGTAGTCATTATCATTAGTTGTGTTCATAAGTTTACACACCCCTTGCAGAATGTTAATAATCTGATTTAAAAAAAATAAGAAGGTTTGCATTTATTTTTATTACAAGGCAGATGTTGTAAGATAACGTGCTGTTATTGATGTGATTGGTGTAGTTACAGTCATCAGGAGGGCAGTGGACGAGTCCTCCCATCATTTCCAGAAGAAGGTAAGAGCTGACATCACATTTATTCACTCGTCTGTGACATATACAGCCCATGTGCTGATGATTTCTCATAATAACCTCTTACAGGGATGAGAGCGTGGACACGGATGACGATTACGATGACGTGGAAATGTAAGTTCTTCTCCTCTTCTGAAATCATAAACACAATTAAATTTATTCATTTGGCAGATTTATTGCATTCAAGCTGTACATTTAATGAGTTGATGGATGAATTGAATCCATATCATCAGCACTGCCAAAAGACCATCTAAATCACGGCTTTCTCCGTTATTTTTATTATTATTTATATACTATTATTGTACTTATTACTATACTTTTATTTTTTATATTTTTAGTTTTCTTTTTAATCTTATCTTTAGTAATTTTGTTATGTATTTTATTCATTTTTATAATTATATTACGTTTTAGTTTTATAAATATAAACCTAGATCCTCATGATGAAGGTAATTAATAAAAAGGCAAAACTGCTGAAATACATAATAATACATAAAACTGAAATGTATGCATTTCAATTTTAATTTAATGTTTAGTCATTTCATTATGTGCTTTTGACATTTTGATTAGGTTTATATAAATAAATATATATATATATATATATATATGTGTGTGTGTGTGTGTGTGTGTGTGTATGTATGTATATGTACATGTATGTATGTGTGTGTGTGTATATATATATATATATATATATATATATATATATATATATATATATATATATATATATATATTGGGTGCCTGCAAACGATTAATTGCATCCAAAATAAAAGTTTTTGTTTACATAATATATGTATGTGTACTGTGTATATTTATTATGTACATATAAATATACAACCATGCATGTATATATTTCAGAAAAATATGTTATGTTTATATATTAAATATATTTATTTATAATTTAAATATGAATATAAATATACATAGACGTAAATATTTTCAAAATATATACTGTATGTGTGTGTATTTATATATACATAATAAAAATACACCAAACACACAAATATATTATTCAAACAAAAGCTTTTATTTTGTATGCAATTAATCATTTGACAACACACACACACACACACACACACACATATATATATATATATATATATATATATATATCCATTTAGCTTTCACTTCTATTTCCGTTTTAGTAATTTTATTGCTTTATGATTTTAGCCATAAACACAGAGGTCTGGTGTAGATTAGTAAAGAAACAACTTTCATAAGCTGAAAAGAAAAGAATAAGAGGTCCGTTCACTCCAAACATGTTTGGTGTGGTTTGATGTCATTGAGTGAATATGAGAGAGCTGTGTCTGTGCGTATGCTAATGATATCTGTGGTTAATCATGCCTCTCATTCTCTCCCACAGACCAGCGAGGTACAGTATAATCCACAGGACAGATGAATGTCTTCATGAATTATGAAGATCTGACAGAGCGTGTGTTTTCTCTCTTCAGTAACACACTGCAGTACAGCGATGATGTTCCTCCTCCTCTTCCTCCCAAAGTGAGTCTGC
>CM077252.1:833259-884105 GCA_039654775.1 Spinibarbus caldwelli
AGTGTGTGAGTGTGTTTTTAATGAGCAAGAACTCCATCACGACACACAAACTCTGTTCTCAGTGTATCATGACGAGACGCTGATCGCCATCTGGAAACACGGCTGGCAGAGGAGAGGTCAGGGGTCATCAGAGATCCTGCAGGAGATCACTGACCACAAGAAGACATTCCGGCTGCTGGGAACCGACAGGTACACAGACACACACACACACAAATCACATATACACAATAATACACACACACAAACAAACACACACACCAGATGCACACAATACACACTATATATATATATATATATATATATATATACAGTCAAACCAAAAATTACTCAGAAAGCAGATATAATTTTTGATATTTTTTTACTAGTGGGTGCAGGACATATATAGTTCATTTATGTAAGTGAGGATAGTAAAATAAAGTAAACTGTGACATTACACCCAAAAATTCTTCATACAGTGGACTACCAGTAACATTTGGGATTTAAAAATATTCAATCACTTTGACCTGAGCATGTTTTGCTTCAGTGTTTTTCTTTAATTGCAAATGTGATCTTTTTACACACAGACTGAACAAAATGAAGCATTGCTTGGTGATTGGTTGAGCTAAATTGGTATTATCTAATTGTGTTCTTAAATTTAACAGCTGACAGCTATTCAACCGAATTCATTACATACCTTTCTATCAAAGTTATCTGACATTATCAAGATGAATTTGTTCTGACACACTTTAACTCTGAGTTCTTCTCATATTTTAGTACCATTTTCTAAACTATAGCGAATAAACTGTGATATAATGTGAGAAATGTTGAAGGTGTCTGAATAAATTTTGGTTTGACTGTATATACACTATCAGCCAAAAGTTTTTGAACAGTAAGATTTTTTAATGTTTTTTAAAGAAGTCTCTTCTGCTCACCAACCCTGCATTTATTTGATCCAAAATACAGCAAAAAAAAAAAAAAAAGAAAAATTATGAAATATTTTTAACATTAAAAATAACTGTTTTCTATGTGAATATCTGTTAAACTGTAATTTATTTCTGTGATCAAAGCTGAATTTTCAGCATCATTGCTCCAGTCTTCAGTGTCACATGATCCTTCAGAAATAATTCTAATATGCTGATTTGCTGCTCAAGGAACATTTCTGATTATTGTCATCATCATCATCATCATCATCATCATCATCAATATTTAAAACAGTTGAGTACATTTTTCAGGATTCTTTGATGAATAGAAAGATCTAAAGATCAGCATTTATCTGAAATAAAAAGCTTCTGTAATATTATACACTATACCATCCAAGAGCTTGGAGTGAGTATAAAGTTTTTTGCTAAATAAAAAAAATTTTATTTAGCAAGGATGCTTTAAATTGATCAAAAGTGATGATAAAGACATTTATAATGTTACAAAAGATTTCTATTTCAGATAAATGCTGTACTTCTGAACTTTCTATTCATCAAAGAAACCTGAATAAAATCTACTCTGCTGATTTCAAGATAATAATAATTATAAATGTTTCTTGAGCAGCAAATCAGCATATTAGAATGATTTCTGAAGGATCATGTGACACTGAAGACTGGAGTAATGATGCTGAAAATACAGCTTTGATCACAGAAATAAATTACAGTTTAACAGATATTCACATAGAAAACAGGTATTTTAAATAGTAAAAATATTTCAAAATTTTACTGTTTTTGCTGTACTTTGGATCAGATAAATGCAGGCTTGGTGAACAGAAGAGACTTCTTTAAAAAAACATTACAAATCTTACTGTTCAAAAACTTTCAACTGGTAGTGTGTGTGTGTGTGTGTGTGTGTGTGTGTGTGTGTGTGTGTGTGTGTATATATAATTTTCAGGTCAGAAATATATTTATGAATCATTATGATATGTTTGATTTCTGTCAACAGAATCGTTGTCATGGAGAAGCGAGCGTGTGATGACCAATCAGGACTCTGTAATCTGTACATCCTGGAGACGGTTGACTCCACCCCTGTTTCCCAAACACACTCAGCCAAACTCTGTCATTAATTAAACTCGTCCTGATGTTAATAAAGACGTCAGCACAGATGTGAGAACACAGGCTGCGTCTGTCTCCGGTGTGTGTGTGTGTGTGTGTGTGTGTGTGTGATTTCTCAGTGATCAGTCCACTGAAGAACCCTTACAAGATCGACTTGTACAGTTTCTAACTAGTGTGTTGTACAGAAACAGAGAAATCCAGAGCAAACCAGAGTGTGGATGGCAGTCTAGTGCTGTAGTTCTAGATTTCCGGGTATTTCAGAGATACAGCAGGTCCAGACAGCGCCATCATTACAGTGTGTGTGTGTGTGTGTGTGTGTGTGTGTGTGTGAGAGAGTGAGCGAGAGAGAGTGTGTGTGTGAGCAGCGCCACCGCCTGGTCAGATCTTCTGTCTGTTTGCTGTTATTATGATGGACAGTTAAGATCTGCTGAATGTCTCAGGGAGATCAGAACTGGAGTATTTGCACATCTGTTGTGGATTAATAAAATAGTTCTGTGTGAAATCAAACAGAGATATGAATGTGACTGAAACTCTTCTCCTCTATAAAAATAAAATAAAAGCTATTCAAGATGGTTCTACAAACATGTCTAATTTTTCAAACGCTATACAATTATGATGTAAGAAATGATAGACAGACAGACAAATAGATATTCATTCATTCATTTACATTTAGCAGACGCTTTTATCCAAAGCGACTTACATTGCATTCAAGTTACAGTTTATACATTTCTATCAGCACTTGCTTTCCCTGGGAATCGAACCCATGATCTTAGCGTTGCTAGCGCCATGCTCTACTATATGAGCTACAGGAAAGCGAAAGATAGATAGATAGATAGATAGATAGATAGATAGATAGATAGATAGATAGATAGATAGATAGATAGATAGATAGATAGATAGATAGATAGATAGATAGATAGATAGATAGACAGACAGACAGACAGACAGACAGACAGACAGACAGACAGACAGACAGACAGACAGACAGATAGATAGATAGATAGATAGATAAATAGATAGATAGATAGACAGCTAACAGGCAAGTTATGAGCAAATGTTCTTTCAGTAACATTAATACAACGTTAGTTCCACGTTGAACGTTTGTCTAATGTTTTGTAAATGTAACAACTTGTTTCATCGTTCAGCGAACATTCAAAAGTAACATTCTCACAGCAAAGTGATCAAGTGTAACAGTCCATATTGTTTTCTCTCACGTACACGACCAAAAAAAAATGTTTTTAAAACATTTAAGTTCTAAGAACATTCAATATGTTTTCATAATATAATGGGAACGCTAGTAAAACGTTCTCAGGGCGTATTTTTGTTAGCTGATATAGCTGTGGCTGCGCAGTTTGTAATGAATGAGGGATTGTAGTGAATCGATGATGCTGATGCTGATGCTGATGCTGAGATCACAGTGATCCTCCTCTTCATCCCGGTTCAGATGCGCTCTTCCGCCGCTCCGGTTGGTCGTGCCGCGCTGCTCCCATTTTGCTTGTAGTTTTCCGCATTATTTCCAGGTCAGAGGCTCGGCGCTTCCTGTGCGGCGCGTGCGGACTGAAGATGGCCGCAGATGGAGGCGCTCTGAAGGATATCAATGAGATTAAATCGCAGTTCCGGACCCGCGAGGGATTCTACAAGCTGCTCACCCTCTCAGACTCCCAGCAGCGGGCCGGTCTGCCGCGGGGCCCCTCTACGGGCGTCGCGGGCGGCGGCGCCGGTGTTGGGCTGGTGCAGGGGCCCGGGGCCGCCAACTCCTCTCCGGGCTTCCTGCCGCCGGTGCGGGTGTCGATGGTGAAGCTGAAGCCGGAGGACCCCAGCGAGGATTCGGAGCGAGTGTGCTTCAACATCGGCAGGGAACTTTACTTCTACACCTACACGAACATCAAGAAGGTAACGTCACGAGCATCTCTCGATCTGATGCGTGATTCGGTCTGAATGACAGATTCGGTTCGACTGCGGATCTGAGCGCTTCAGTGTAACTGCGAGATTCGCTTTGTTTTGGCATGCATTACCCAGATAAAAAAAAAACATGTTCTGAGAACGTTTGACATTCCTCAGTTATCAAAACGTTACCTGAACGTTCAAAACCAAACCTCTAGATTTTTAAATGTTTAAATGTTTTTTCTTGGTTAAGTGAACATTTCATTTAAAACTTTATGGGAAGGTTACTTTTGAATGTTTTGTGAACAATGTTACTGCAGCATTTCTTCATAATTTGGGGAGAACCTTGCCAGAACGTTCTGAGAACGTTTAACTAACCTTCCAATCAAGTTAAGAAAACGTTACCTGAACGTTCAAAATCAAACCTCCAAAACGTTCCATAATTGATGTTTTTGTACTAATGTTTTGAGAACATTATTAAACATTATTAATTTGAGTGAACGTTCCATTAATGTCACTGCAGCGTTTGTTCATAATTTGCAGAGAACGTTTCCTGTTAGCTGGACAAATGCGTGAGATCCAGAGAATTCAATATGAATCTGTCTGCAGTCATTATATGTTGATATGTGTGCAAATGTGACTAATAATGACACTCGTTATGTTTACCTGATTTTTAGTCTCGGATATGGATCATATGCAAGCTTTCAGTGAAGCTTCGGTGTTTGGATTGAAGACTGGTCAGTGAAGGGTGCTGGTTTTGTGATGGTCTTTAGTTTATGACACCTTGCACAAACCATGTCTAGTTCTTGGAATGATTTTGAAATGGCTTTAGTGCGACTGAACCACCACCAGATGTCACACGAGATCTTAAGATGTGGACTGAGATTTTGTTGTTTTCTGGCCTATTCAGGATTATATACTGCTGGACTAGTGCATGGAGGTCAGATTAGTAAAGGATGCTTAAACCAGCAGCTTGTTTAAAACCGCATGTTCAGACAGACTGGTCTCATTAAAATAAATGTATCTGTCAAATGCATAAATATAAATCCATGTGACCATAAAGAATGACAGAAACATTTTGTCTGCACTCTGAGCCAATGGGATTTAAGTGGTTGGCATTATTTTATTTGTTTGTCACAGACTCTGTCCTGTTTTTTTATTGCATGCACATGAAAAGAGGAAAAATGCACATTAACAAATTTTAACAAACAAGATTTCAGACTAGAGTTTGTGACAGTGGCTATTTAAATGCTATATATATATATATATATATATATATATATATATATATATATATATATATATATATATATATATATATAATTATTATTTTTGTTTTTTTTATTATTTCTGTTTTTTTGTTTTGTTATATATATATATATATATATATATATATATATATATATATATATATATATATATAAATATAACAAAAAAATAGAAATAATAATTATTTGACAATAACAATTACATACATAAACACTTTCACATATGAAAAATAGGGAAAATAATTTAAATAAAAATAAAAAGAATAAAAAATACAGAACACAGTCACATATTAATATCAAAACTCTTATGACTCTGATTCCTAGTAAGTAATTCAAATAATATTTTTTAAACATCAACTGATCAGAAACATCAACAGTAAATGAATAAATTGAAAAAGAGGGAGGATTATGTAAAAGGATAATTAATATTATATGTATTGTTTTATAGCATATATACTTTGATTTTAGAGGTGCCCATAACTTTTCAAAATGTATTCTTTTACTTTTGATTTCATATGTTATCCTTTCCATAGGGTGTACTTTAGAAACTAAATCTAACTTATAGCTGGGGTAAAATCATCTTAATGACAGAAATAACATAGCTCTTTTTGTGTGTGTGTGTGTGTGTGTGTGTGTGTGTGTGTGTGTGTGTGTGTGTGTGTGTGTGTGTGTGTGTGTGTGTGTGTGCAGGCAGTGGATCTCAGTAAGCCCATAGACAAGCGCATCTATAAGGGAACTCAGCCCACCTGTCATGACTTTAATCAGTATTCGGCCACGGCTGACAGCGTGGCTCTGATCGTGGGCTTCTCCGCCGGACAAGTGCAGTACCTCGACCCCATCAAGAAGGAGACCAGCAAGCTCTTCAACGAGGAGGTGAGCAGATGAGAATCAGATGATCTGGTCTCAGACGGGTGAACCGGATCACCTGAGCCTGGTGTGAAAACCAGGGGCCAGTTGTTCAAAAAGTTTAATCTGGATCAGAATGATCTGGATTTGGGAATCCCATGTATTGTTATCCAGGATCAGGAAACCCGTCTTACTTTTGTGACGGTTTTTTCAAAGCAATTTTTCAAAATTGGATTGGATCACCCAGATACACACTTTTTCAGATTTCCAAATCTGGATTACTAGTGCTCTACAGAGCCCCTAAAGGGACACAGTGATGGATTTTTTTTTTTTTTTTTTTTTTTTTTTTTAAATCCCAATGTTTTGCATTCTACTTTTGCATTGCATTTGCACAAATAATTATTTCTGACTGGTCCATCTCTGATGATTGTCCAATGTAGTTTACAATCAGTTATTAAAAAAACAACAACTTTAAATTAATTATAATAGGTTTGTTTGATATTGACAGCTGTTTGGGGATATATTACATGTTACAAATGTTGTATTTTTTGGACCAGTTTTAAATTTTTATTACATTTTTGTTCCTGAAATCCACCGTTCTGCTGGAATCAGAATAATCGCGTTTTTTGTATCAAAAGTATCCCAATCTTACTAAACCGTTTTGAACAACACAAACTGAGGATTTAATCCAGATCAAAACCAAGGTTGGATTTTGTGATCTAATCTGAATTCAGAATCCTTTTTTTTATCTTTTGAAAAACCCATTTTCAAGATTTAATCCAATCCGATGACTAGAATCCAATCAGATTACTTTTTACTATACATATCCAAAAATATTACTTTTGAACAATTGGCCCCTGATGTAGTCTGATTACACCATTTTACCACATCCTAGTTTTCATGATGAATCATGTTTTTCATAAAGAATATGCTGAACAATTCAACATTTTTAAGTATTTTATGAACAAACCGTGACTCGAAATCCATCTGCGATCATTAAGATGCTCCTTCAAGTTTCTAAACCAGTAATATGAAAACAGGAACCCTCTTCCTCAAACAGCCGCAAACATTTAGTAATTTCCTTGTGGCAGTTTAAATTTGTCAATCTAATGGAAAGCAGGGAGCCCTTAAAATGATAAACAATCACTCTCTTTATTATATGACCTTTTTTTATACACCGTAAAGTTGATCTTGGACTGAACAAGTAACATTGCTGAAGAATTATGTATACTATTCATGTTTAGCAGACAAAACATGTTCTGAAAAAATCATTTTACACGTAAAACTCTCTTTATTAACAGACTCTATAGTTCAGCATGTTTTCAGACCGATAATAATATTTCACCCGCAAAATGAAGCCTATTTTAGGATTTTACATCATAATTTTTTAAGACATATTGAAGGTGATTGAAGGTTATTTTGATTTTGTGGTGCAGTGTGATTAGACAAAGTTGGGGTCAATAAGATTTGTTAATATTTATTTGATCAAAAATACAGTAAAAATTGTGAAATATTATTGCAATTTAAAACAGCTGTTTTCTATGTGAATATCTGTTCAAATGTAATTTATTTCTGTGATGCGCAGCTGAATTTTCAGCATCATTACTGCAGTCTTCAGTGTCACATGATCCTTCAGAAATCATTCTAATATGCTGATTTGCTGCTCAAGAAACATTTCTGATTATTATCAATGTTGAAAACAGCTGTGCTGCACAATATTTTTGTGGAAACCATGATGCATTTTATTTTTAATTTTTTTTTTTTTTGATGAATAGAAAGTTCAAAAGAACAGCATTTATTTGAAATTACTATTAATTACTAAATAAAAAAATGTATTATAGCAAATTTTAAGAACTATAGTGCATAAAAGAGTGTTTGTAAAAAAAAAAAAAATCAGTTGATTTCAGTATAGTATTAGAAATTTAAAGAAAATTTGGTGAATTATAATGAAAATGTCACAATATAACATACAAAATCTAATTAGGCTTAATTTTTTGATTATTATCAATGTTGAAAATAGTTAATATTTTTGTGGAAACTGTGATGCATTTTATTTTTCAGGATTTACAGATGAATAGAAAGTTCAAAAGAACAGCATCTATTTGAAACATTATAAATGTCACTTTTGATCAATTTAATGTCGCTGATATTACATTTGTGGGGGGTAGATGATCATTCAGTGATGCTGCACCCAAACTTTGAAACTCTCTCCCCATCTCTTCGCTGTGTCAATAATATTCTTAAATTTAAATCACTTCTTAAAACTCACCTGTTCTCTGAATGTTATCATTTATAAGTTATGCCCTACATCTTTTTGTTTTCTCAATGTTACCATTCTTATTTTGTGTTGTGTTGTCTCATTGAGTTATATTTTGTTTTTCACTTGTGCTCAGTGTTGGGGAAAGTTACTTTTAAAAGTAACGCATTACGATATTGTGTTACTCCCTAAAAAAGTAACTAATTATGTTACTTAGTTACTTTTTATGGAAAGTAATGCGTTACGTTACTTTTGAGTAACTTTTTAAATCTGAGCAGGGCTTGCTTGTTTGTTGTTAATATAAAAAGTTCTTCTTTTACAAAATGTAAAAGCTCTTTCACACCAAAAGTGAAGTGAATCCGCTTCAATCTGAAGAAAATGTAAATTCTCGTCTGTACAGTAGAGGACGCCACTCAAACTAATCTCATGAAGAATATGACGCAGGAGAAGAAAGTTCAACACTATTCAGCAATAACTAAAATAAAACACAAATGTGTCATTTTTGTTTATTAGTATGGTTGAATTGGATCATCGAAGGTCAGTAGCAAAGACATCGGTTAATAAAATGGGGTTAAATACATAAATGATATTTGTCTTATACATGTTTAACTACTGCAGGTTTGTATAATATTCTGAGTTTGCATTTGACAGTTTTTATTGATTCTGAGGAACACTGAATGTGTTTTTATGCAGGTGAGATGAGTAAATACATGTTGATATTTAGTCTGAACTACAGTAAGATCATGTTCACACACAACGCTCTGCACTTACTCCTGATTTCTCTCAACATGGCAACACCAGAGCTGTCAGTCAATACATGAGAAACAAAGTAACTGGAGTTACTTAGATAACTCAGATATTTCCTTATAAATTAAAAAGTAATGCATTATTTTACTAGCTACTTTAAAAAAGTAATCTGATTACGTAACTCGCGTTACTTGTAATGCATTACCCCCAACACTGTTTGTCATGTTTGTTTATTATACTGATGTTCTACTTTTCTAATTGTATCTTCACTGTAAAGCGACATGCTTTGCACTGGAAAGGCGCTGTATAAATAAACGTATTATTATTCTCTCCCCAGAGGCTGATAGACAAATCGAAGGTGACATGTCTCAAGTGGCTTCCCAAGTCAGAGAACCTCTTCCTCGCGTCTCATGCCAGCGGTCACCTCTACCTCTATAACGTGGAGCACCCATGTGGCACCACCGCACCGCAGTACTGTCTGCTCCGTCAAGGCGAGGGCTTCGCAGTTTACGCCTGCAAAACCAAAACGCCCCGTAACCCTCTGCTCCGCTGGGCGGTCGGCGAGGGAGGGCTTAACGAATTCGCATTCTCACCCGACGGCGTTCACGTGGCCTGCGTCGGTCAAGATGGCTGCTTGCGCGTTTTCCACTTCGACTCGATGGAGCTTCAAGGTGTGATGAAGAGCTACTTCGGCGGGCTTCTCTGCGTCTCCTGGAGCCCCGATGGAAAGTATCTCGCAACGGGCGGAGAAGACGATTTAGTGACGGTTTGGTCATTCGCAGAGAGTCGCGTCGTCGCGCGCGGACACGGCCACAAGTCGTGGGTCAACGTTGTCGCATTCGACCCGTTCACGACGAAACTGGAGGACGAGGAGCCGATGGAGCTCAGTGGCAGCGAGGAGGATTTCCAGCAGGGAGCGCTGCAATTTGGTCGCGTGCGAACCAGCAGCACGCTTTCGCGACTTTCGCGGCACAGCTCCAAAGGCGGAGCTTCGTCCGTGACGTATCGCTTTGGATCAGTCGGGCAAGACACGCAATTCTGTTTGTGGGATCTGACGGACGACGTTTTGTATCCGCGGCTTCCGCTCTCCCGTGCGATTACGAACACCTTCGGTCCTACGATCCCGAGCGGAAGCAGCGGAGTCGAAGGTCACCACCATCCCTCCAACCCTCATCAGACGGCGACTTTGCCGTTGCCTTTGCCTCGCTCGTTGTCGCGCTCAAATTCCCTTCCGCATCCCGCAGTCGCAAACACCTCTAAAAGCCAGGGGGCGACAGAGAGCAGCGTTACGAGCGGCGGCGGCGGAGGAGGAGGAGGAGGAGTAGTAGGAGGAGGAGGAGGAATCACGCCGTTTAGCATCGGACGTTTCGCAACGCTTTCTCTACAAGATCGCAAATCGGACAAATCCGGGGTGGGAGGGGAAAAGGAGCACAAGCGCTATCACAGCCTCGGGAACATCAGCAAAAGCAACGATAAGATCAATGTGGCGCCGCGCAGCAACCGGCTAGATGGTGCTAAAGTGCTAGGAACCACGCTGTGTCCGCGCATGAACGAGGTGCCGCTGCTGGAGCCGCTGGTGTGCAAGAAAATCGCACACGAGCGACTCACTGTGCTCGTCTTTATGAACGACTGCATCATCACGGCGTGTCAGGAAGGACTCATCTGCACTTGGGCGAGACCCGGGAAAGCGGTGAGTCAAGATGGAAACGCAAAGCGTTCGGATTTGCGCGCAAGGTTCATTGCAATGCACTAAATGCATGTCAAAATAAACATGTACCACTTTTCAGTGGTCTTGATTACAGAAGTATTTTTCCATTCAATTTTTCCCATTTGGATTTTTAAAAAGTTTTTCTGATAAGAGTTATAAGCCATGGTGGATTAAACCAACAAGCTAAAAAATAAAAAAAAATTAATTTAATGAATTTAAAAAAATCGATTGGTGTGGGATTTACTTAAAACAATTTTCACTCAGAAATTGCTAGTAAATTTTGCACATAATTACAAAGAAACGGCAAGTAACACATTGCATTAAATGTGAAATTTTGAAGTACTGAAACTTTAGAGTAGTTATTATTTTTAACAGCCACTGAAATAATACAATTAAAAACAAGGGATAAATATATAAGTACTGATTTAAAGATGTTGATCATGTTTATAGAAACAATATATTTTACATTTATTGCAAAACATGCATATATACGCATTGGAACGCATTGAATTAAATGTTACATTTTGATGTAGAAAGACTGAAATAGTATTTTCTGGTAAAAATCTTCATTTACAACATATTTTAAATTTAAATATTTTTTTTGAATCACAACATTACACACTTTGATTTGAAGCAGTGTTTAAAAAAATCTGACAAAAAGACAGATACAAGACTGAACTGAACAGGTTTAATTTAATACTTTTTCATTTTTAACAGTCAATGAAATAAGCAAATTAAAAACAATGGAGAAATGTGAATTAAATCTACATCTTTAAATCTGTTGATTATGTATATAGAAACTATATACTTTATATTTATTGCTAAATATTTAAGTAGTTTGAGAGTGTTGCAGTGTTCTTTTGGTGTGATTTGGTTGTTTCAGATTTTTCTGCAGAATCATGGATGATGTACTTTTTCTCCAGGAATTCTGCTTTTAAACATGATTGTTTTAATAATAAACTAAAATAATGTGGGCTGACGGCTTTAACAGAAGCATAAACCATCGATTACATCACAATAGGTCTGTCTTTAAAGTTTATAAATCATTAAAAATCAGTTCTTATGTGGAGAAAATAAATAGGATTTTATTTTTACTTCCAGGAAATTACTGTTGCACTGTATTGCAATTAACCAGTAACTTTATTTGCATTTTAATATATATAAAGAAGTTTTTGACAAAAATATACATTTAATTGAAAAAATAATTAATGGTAAAAAAAATATATAAATATATATATATATATATATATATATATATTAGGGCTGTCAGTTTAACGCATTAATTTAATAAGTTATGAAAAATAATGTGATTAAAATATTTTAACGCAGTTAACGCACTGGCCCCGCCCCCAGAGCTGTACATCATCTTCATACAGTTGACTGTTGACAAATATGATGCGGGGCAACAACTTCATAAATGCAGTTATGCCCTAAAATTCAAGATATTCGTGCAATAAATGCCCCTGTATGTGTTTTTGTCTCATATTTATATCATATGATATCACATATCACATATCACACGAGCAGCTAGAGCAGTATCACTGGAGTGCTGATTTTGTCCCGAATATCACGAGTTTAAATGTGATTTTATACAACAGTTCAGTAAATAAGAAGTTGGTATTGTGTTATAATTTAAACACAATATTATGTGTTTTTGCTCAATTTTGCAGAGAACATATTACCTTTAATGCCATAGCAGAATTGTTGCGCGTCTCTGAGCAACACAACGGTGTTTAGTTTCTGAATGAATCGGCGTTTTGAACGAATCATGAGAATCAATGATTCAAAGCCCCATATTCATAAAGAGAGCCGTTTACTTCATTCATGAATGAATCAGCCATTTGAACTAGGGATGTTAATTTTAACCGGTTAACCGTTAACTGACCGTAAGAATTTTGACCGATTATTACAATCAGTTAAACGGTTTAAAAAGTAATTTATTATTTTTTTTTTCAGTAGGCCTAATTTATCCAAATATTTCAAAAGGTTTCCTGCATGGTTAAAATACGCTACGTGTATAAACAAATTGCGTTTTTAGAGAGAAAAAAACCCCATAAGTCGCATTTTATTATTTCATATTAATATTTGGCTATTTTAGTTCCCCTCACTCTACAACAAATCCTTTCAATTTAACAGTATTTAGAAAAGAACAAGAATTAAAAATATAAGAAGCTATAGCCTATAAACAACAAGCCAAACCGAATTCATTTAGGCTAAAATGAAACTGAAACCAAAGTTGGGTCTCTCATTCGACAAAATCAAATGTTTCTGTATTCGCGATGTATTTTGAATGCCAAAATATTATTTATTATGTAGCCTACTTCACTGGCGTTCCAATATCCACGTAAAACAAAATGTTTTGCATAAAATTACGGCGGTACAGTGATAACGCTTAACGGCACAGATTTTACTACATGTTTAAACTGAGCAGTGTGTTTTTTCCATACGTTTGACTGACTGTATTTTATTATGATAATGAACAGGCTGCATTATTGTCAAGGTAGCATTGCTTAACTGTGTGCACATGCGGCGCCGGCGCGATCAGTTGAATTTTTTCCTTCTAACAGTGAAGCAACTACACCTTTTAGTCATAAAGATAATCGGAATTGTAAAAGGTTTGCTCTTATTTGTGTACATTCACAACACAAACAAATCTTTGTGCTTTTGTAAAATAGGCCTAAAGAAAAATAGGATGCTGCTGTCTGCCATTTCCTTTTGTGCAGCACAAAAATTAACTGAAACTCTGTATACTAGGCTACTTGTTGCACAGTTTTTTCTTTCGTTTTCTTAATTTATTAAGTAAAGATATATTTCTCGTATAGGGCTATTTATTAGTTTTATATATATATATATATATATATATATATATATATATATATAGCCTATATATTCTCCGCTCACAGAAGTGCAGCAGGTGCGTGATGTGATATGATATGACCTTGTGAATCCTCATGTTCTGTTGTTTGCTGCTTTTTGCACATGTAAAATTAATCCCCGGAAAACAAATGTTATAGTATTTTTAACGGGTCACAGACACTTATCCTTTCTAATTTAATTCAATTGTAATTTAAAATAATCTTGTCGGTTAACAGGTAAAAAATCGGTTAACGAGCGTCGGCTGTCGGTTAGGAGAAATAACCGAAATGAACATGCCTAGTTTGCACGAATCGAATGAATGAATGACTCAAACACATTTACCACCACCTGCTGGCAGCTTCGTATTTAGAGTAATAATAATTATAATAATAAAAACTTTAAAGGGATAGTTCACCCAAAATTTTAAATTCTGTCATCATTTACTCACCCTCATGTCATTTCAAACCTTTCTTTTGTGGAACATATTTTGAAGGCTGTTGGTAAAAAAGCTGTTTTGGTTACCAATAACTTTCATTGTATGAACAAAAAATACTGAGATGTTTCTCAAATTATCTCCTTTTATATTCCATAGTATATGTTAGGCCGTGGTAGCCTAAATGTTTATGTGTAATAAATTTTACGTTGAATCAAATAAAACATTTCTTTCTAAAGCTACAATTTGTAATGTCCACTTGATACTTTCTCATTTAACACAAAAATAGCTTTATATGATCTTTTGTTGGTATTTTCACAGTCAAATTTATTTTGCGATTAATTAATCGAAACAGTCATTTTCAGATGTAGCAAATATGCTGGATGCAGCCGAAAGTCAATTCATCACTGCTCACATTTTAACTCATGCTGTTTCTTGTCTGTGTTTTCGTAGCACCCGTCTCAGCCGCTGTCAGCACAGAATGGAAACTCTCCGAGCGGGACGGTGGTATAGCCCAAGCCTCATTCCCAGAGCCGATTCCCGCGTCTGCATCCGGAGCCGGTCCATCACAGCGTCACCATTCACCCGTCCACTGAATCCCCACCAAACCACACGTTTGAGCTACATATGAACGTAAACACACCCCGGGACCATGATGCACCGCTGCGATGCACCACAGCTCTCTCCTGCAGACAGACTGCAAGGCTCTTCTGCTGGCCTCTTCTCTAGCCGCATTCACTGCAAAAGCCACGGCTGTTTTACTTTCTATTTATTTATTTGATCATCGAGACTTCTATTGTACATATTCAGACTACTCTATAACAGCAGAGACATGTATTGAAATAATGAACTCAAATAATTAATATATGAAGATCCTATATTGTACATAGTGACAGATGCATTGAATGTGGATTGACGAGTTCTTGTTCTAGTGTGCTAGTACTTCATAAATGGCGATCTGGCTGAGAAAGTGCATCCTTTGCTTTGGCATCGGGCCTGAACTGAGAGTTACGTGCATTTGTTCGACCGCTAGACTCAAGTTTTCCGCTTCATAGATTACTAGAGAGGTGAGGTTAGTGTCGTCTAGAAATGGTGTCAAATGGTAGGCAGGGTATATGAACCATGAAAGTGAGATTTTATATATTTACTAAGTTTTTGCTAAGCAAACAACGTCACCGCTGGATGAAAACAGACGTTTTGTGCCATTCTCACGTGACTGTTTAGAGCTAGTCCAAACTAGAAGCGGATCTCTTAAAATTTGCCTTGCTGAACACAAGACTGGAAGCCCATTTCCGCCATGGAATAAAAAATGAAAATGGTTATTGTAACATTTAATTTCACAATTCAGACTATTTTCTCACAATTATGAGAAAAATGCAATATATAAACTCAAAAAAAAAAAAAAAACAGAATTGTGACACATAAACAAATATTCTGTGGAGGAATGGTAAATCGCGATTAAAAAAAAGTCAAAGTTGCGAGATATAAACTCAGAATTAAGAAAAATGTCAAAATTGTGAGATATAAACTCAGAATTCTGGAAAAAAAGTTAAAATTGCGAGATATAAACTCAGAATTCCGGAAAAAGTCAAAGTTGCGAGATATAAACTCAGAATTCCGGAAAAAAATTAAAATTGTGAGATATAAGCTCAGAATTCCAAAGAAAATAAAAGTTGTGAAATATAAACTCAGAATTCCGAGAAAAAAGTCAAAGTTGCGAGTTATATAATCAGAATTCTGAAAAAAAAAGTAAAAAATTTCAATTTTTAACCTCAGGATTACAAAAAAAGTCACAATAACCTTTTTTTTTTTTTTTTTTTTTTTTAATTCTGTGATGAAATAAGCTTCCATACCAGTTGGATGTAATGGAAGGGAGAAGCTTCTCTGTCGTTTGAGCAACATATTTAACTATTGTAGCATGGAGTAGGCGCTATTCCTTACACCTGCTATGCCTCTTGCAAAATTTTGCACATTTACAGGTTGATTTTAGCTCGCTGGAGGGACCATCTTCAAGGGTCGGGGTTACAGAGAGCCAATGTGAAGTGTGTTTTTAGGGTTTTGTCATGCAGACTTCTCAAAAGGACAGTGTTGTATCATTTCTAGTGACGTCTGTCAGTCAGTTCGATTCTTGCCATAAAGCAGATCAGTGCAAACCTGCATTAACAAACACTCCTGTAGAGAGGAAAACAAAATCAGTGGATATCACATATACTGTCAGTCATACATTTCAAATTGTCACCTAAACCAGTTTCTCAAGCAAGTTTTGCAAATGTTTTGAGTTTCTTTTGTGATCCTGAAAGTAAACGAACACCTTAAGGATGGATTATTTTCTCGCAAGCTCCTATTTAAAGCATCTAAATACTCAAACCAACTGGGAAAGCATTAAAATTCTTAGAGAAGTTTGTGATAAGCCATATTGGAGGATACTGAGTCTTTCTAGATGTCTGTGAGGAATAACACTACATAAATTGGTCTTTGAGGTCATTGCACCTGTTTAAATGTGGTAAATTTGGCCTGACATGGACGTTTCTTCTCCTAGAGGCAGAACTTTGCTTGTATTTTAGACAAAGGCCAAGCTAATGAACTCATATATGATCATTCCCACCGAATTACAGAACACTACGTGATAAAAACAGTGTTTTAGCCCTGACAGTATGTATGCACTTGGGTCTCATTTTTTATGTCTTTTTGTAACTAAGTGTTTATTTGATTTTTTTTAAATCTCAGATATTTTGGGATTTATGTTTTGTACGGCTGTAGCATCGTAATTGTCTTTGCTGTTAACTGGAGAAATGCAAATGGACTAATTAGTGAATGTTGGAACGTTTTGTGTATTTTTATTGTGCACTTTTTAAACTACTCCTTCCATCCATTAGGGGATTTTTTTTTTTTTGTTACTTGTTTTCTTTTCTCTTTTATTTTTTGCAAATGCATTCAGTTCTGAAGGATGTTTTGTCTTATTGTAGCGTGTAAACAGATGACAGCACCCATCTGCTGCTACACTGAACTGTAAGAGCATCCCGCCTCATCGACGTATGAAAATGGATGATTTCGGTGTAACTTCCGTTCCTCCACACTGCTTTACTTTAAAATCGATTATCTTCCACTGCATGTGTTTTCATTTAGCACACGATTATATGCCTGAGTCTGGTGATGTGGCCAACAATATCACAGTATCCAGTTTGTATATGGGAATCTGTTATTAAAACATCAAATACTCATGCATCGCATTTTTATTTGTAATGACTTATACCAGCGAACAAATTTAAAGGAAAAGTTTTTCCAAAAATGAAAATGCGCTCACTCTCAGTCCATCCGAGATTAGGATGAGTTTGTTTCTTCATCAGATTTGTAGAAATGTGTCACTGCATCAGTGTCTCATCAATGGATGCTCTGCAGTGAATGGGTGCCGTCAGAAAGAGAGTCCAAACAGCTGATAAAAACATCACAATAATCCACACCACTCCAGTCCATCAGTTAACATCTGGAGAAGACAAAAGCTGTGTGTTTGTTAAAAAACAAACTTGTAAAAGCTGCTTGATCTGTGCAGATTTCTCTCCTGATTCAGACCAGAACACTTTTTCACTGGAGGAAGAGTTATTATGGATTATGCACTCGTATTTTAGTTAAAAATCTCTTAATGCTGGATTTGTTTCAGCTTTTGTCTTCTCCAGATGTTAACTAATGGACTGGAGTGCTGTGGATTACTTGTGGATTATTGTGATGTTTTTATCAGCTGTTTGGACTCTCATTCTGACGGCACCCATTCACTGCAGAGCATCCATTGCTGAGACACTGATGCAGTGACACATTTCTCCAAATCTGATGAAGAAACAAACTCATCCTGATCTTGGAAGACCTGAGGGGGAGCACATTTTCTGCACATTTTAATTTTTTTAGTGAGCTGTTCCTTTAATTGTCCAAACTAGCACGTCTATATGTGCAGTAAAGCAGCTTATGATTCAGAAAAATAGAGCTGGTGTATTATAACAGTTGAGTTGAGTCTAGATATGATTGCAACTCTCTCACACTAATGATTCATAGTGATGGTGAGGCGTTTCTCTTTTGCCTGTTGAGTGTTTCTTGCAGACAGAATTGACTGAAGAGATTCAGAGATGATGATCTGACAGATGTAATTGCCACACACACACTTTGCTCTCTTAAATGTCTTTTAGAGTGCAAATCTGATTGCAAACACACTGATTCACAGTACAAGTGTGTCGTTTTCAGTTATTGCTTGTTTCATTCAACACGCTGAAGATATCGCAACACGTCAGTAGTATGTTGTAACGGCTGAAGTATAAAAACCCTTGACTTCGGTGAATACAGTAGAGTGGAGTTGTTTTTGGAAAGTTGCTCTATGTACCTCTGGTAAGACTGTTTAAAGATCACATTTGATCTCATTTTAGGCAAAGCAGACGTCATTTGATTGTGTTTTAGAGTTGGTGCAGTGGTTTGAAATAAGTTGGATCTTTCACAGATTATCATGATGACTCCCCAACAAGAACGTCAGGTGAGTTTGAGAAATTAAATTAAGTGTTTATTCTAGATTCACCCTAAATTTACCGTCCTCTGACTGTCCTACAGACGCACAGGAACAGATCCCTACAGGACACAGGTAACGGGAAGCTTGTGGATGGACATGATGATGATGATGATGATGATGGCAAAGGTCTGGTACAGGTCCACAGTAGATGGAACAACATTCGTAAGTACTTCAGTTAGGTCTAAACACCAACTATTAACCTCAGTTTACATGACACCACTAGTTCTACACGTGGAAGATGACACCAACCAATCTGATTCAGAAATTAATAACATTTGTGTCCATAAGGCAAGACACTACAGGCAAAACCTTTTTTTTTTCATGCACTCTTCAATTTTGAGACTTTGCTCTCATAGCATGTCTTGTTTTAGACTAGTGAATAGAAAACATCCAAAATACACATTAAAGTGTTTACTTTGTTACACTTTATTTCCATTTAGTCATTTAGCAGACACTTTTATTCAAAGTGGCTTACAAATGAGGACAATAGAAGCAATCAAAACCAACAAAAGAGCAATGATATGCAAGTGCTATGACAAGTCATGGTTAGCCCAATGCAGTACACGTAGCAAGGTGTGTATATACTGTATATATACAGGTGCATCTCAATAAATTAGAATGTCGTGGAAAAGTTAATTTATTTCAGTAATTCAACTCAAATTGTGAAACTCGTGTATTAAATAAATTCAGCGCACACAGACTGAAGTAGTTTAAGTCTTTGGTTCTTTTAATTGTGATGATTTTGGCTCACATTTAACAAAAACCCACCAATTCACTATCTCATCAAATTAGAATATGGTGACATGCCAATCAGCTAATCAACTCAAAACACCTGCAAAGGTTTCCTGAGCCTTCAAAATGGTCTCTCAGTTTGGTTCACTAGGCTACACAATCATGGGGAAGACTGCTGATCTGACAGTTGTCCAGAAGACAATCATTGACACCCTTCACAAGGAGGGTAAGCCACAAACATTCATTGCCAAAGAAGCTGGCTGTTCACAGAGTGCTGTATCCAAGTATGTTAACAGAAAGTTGAGTGGAAGGAAAAAGTGTGGAAGAAAAAGATGCACAACCAACCGAGAGAACCGCAGCCTTATGAGGATTGTCAAGCAAAATCGATTCAAGAATTTGGGTGAACTTCACAAGGAATGGACTGAGGCTGGGGTCAAGGCATCAAGAGCCACCACACACAGACGTGTCAAGGAATTTGGCTACAGTTGTCGTATTCCTCTTGTTAAGCCACTCCTGAACCACCGACAACGTCAGAGGTGTCTTACCTGGGCTAAGGAGAAGAAGAACTGGACTGTTGCCCAGTGGTCCAAAGTCCTCTTTTCAGATGAGAGCAAGCTTTGTATTTCATTTGGAAACCAAGGTCCTAGAGTCTGGAGGAAGGGTGGAGAAGCTCATAGCCCAAGTTCCTTGAAGTCCAGTGTTAAGTTTCCACAGTCTGTGATGATTTGGGGTGCAATGTCATCTGCTGGTGTTGGTCCATTGTGTTTTTTTTGAAAACCAAAGTCACTGCAGCCGTTTACCAAGACATTTTGGAGCACTTCATGCTTCCTTCTGCTGACCAGCTTTTTAAAGATGCTGATTTCATTTTCCAGCAGGATTTGGCACCTGCCCACACTGCCAAAAGCACCAAAAGTTGGTTAAATGACCATGGTGTTGGTGTGCTTGACTGGCCAGCAAACTCACCAGACCTGAACCCCATAGAGAATCTATGGGGTATTGTCAAGAGGAAAATGAGAAACAAGAGACCAAAAAATGCAGATGAGCTGAAGGCCACTGTCAAAGAAACCTGGGCTTCCATACCACCTCAGCAGTGCCACAAACTGATCACCTCCATGCCACGCCGAATTGAGGCAGTAATTAAAGCAAAAGGAGCCCCTACCAAGTATTGAGTACATATACAGTAAATGAACATACTTTCCAGAAGGCCAACAATTCACTAAAAATGTTTTTTTTTATTGGTCTTATGAAGTATTCTAATTTGTTGAGATAGTGAATTGGTGGTTTTTTGTTAAATGTGAGCCAAAATCATCACAATTAAAAGAACCAAAGACTTAAACTACTTCAGTCTGTGTGCAATGAATTTATTTAATACACGAGTTTCACAATTTGAGTTGAATTACTGAAATAAATGCACTTTTCTATGACATTCTAATTTATTGAGATGCACCTCTATGTATATATACACACACACACACACACACACAAGTAGAGAGAATAGAAAAAGAATAGAGATTGCAAGTGTTAGAGGATCAAGTGTTTGTTTTTAAATAAAAAAGAAAATAAATAGATAAAATAGAATTAGAATAGAGTGTGCTAGAGTTAGAGGGTCTAATAAAGATGGAAGAGATGTGTTTCTTAAAAATGGCTAAGGACTCAGCTCCCCGAATTGAGGTTACAATAAATTGAATTTTTATTTATTTGCATCTGTAGATTTCCATTACTATATATATATATATATATATATATATATATATATATATATATATATATTTAGAGTTTGTTTCTCCACTTCGGCAGAACTTATACCAAAACTTAGAGTTTTATTCCTCTCTATATTCTGAAGGTTTTTACTGAGGGGTTTGTTCATATATTATTCACACTGATTTATACAACAATTTATTCCTAAAAACGTGAAAATGTATTTTATTTATGTCTGTTGATAGTATTTTGTGATTTATGGAGTGATAAAAAGAGAAATACAAGATCCTCTGTGTAAAAAGCTTTAATTCTAATATGACAACAAAATATTCTGTTTTCTTTTTATTTATTATATAATTAAAAAAAAAAAAAAAACCTTGCTACGTGTGCTGTGTTGGGCTAACTGAGACTTGTCACAGCACTTGCATATCTTTTGTTGGTTCTGATTGCTTCTGTTGTTCTCATTTGTAAGTCCCTTTGGATAAAAGAGTCTGCTAAATGACTAAATGGAAATGTAAAATCAAACAAGAATTTTGAACCTGGCTTTACCCATTTCTGTTCTGGAAATGTATGCAGATTAGTGCATATTAAATTAGACAATGCCTTATTTGCATATTTAAACATTTCAGAAAACTTTCAGAAATGATCTTTATTCACTCTGATTAATCAACTAAGTATGGTGATAAATGTGACCCTGGAGCACAAAAGCAGTCATAAGATATTCTCTAATACATAAATAAATTTGTCCTTTAGTAAAACTGCTTGAGAGCTTCTTATATTTGAAACATTTCCCAGTATAATATTTACTTGTCTCATTAGTGTTTAGCACAGTTGCCGTTGCTAGGAAACGCTTGTTTTGTTTACTGAGTGGAGACGTGCTGAAATCGTGTTTGGTCTCGTACTGTATGGCGTACCTTGTTAGTGTCTGCGCTTGCGTGGCCATTTATTGTGATTAACAGGAAAACGTGTCCAGCTGAATTCAATTAGTGATTTGTTAGGCAGGTGTAAAAAAGGTTATTATACCGCGCCAGCCCTCGTCGTGTGAAGACCGAAGTGTGTAAAGTCCATCGAATCTACCGTGCGACTCCACCGGACAGGGACACCGGCAAGGGATAAGTATCACTTTTCATTTATTCTCTTTCCTATTACTTGTTTCACTTCTCTTTCAGTTTTTATAACCATTTTTTACTTGTATGTTTGGCACAGTTATTTTTTAAGGCTTACTGTTAAACTAATGTAGTTTGATTTGTATATGTTATCTATTTTAATTTTAGTTACAGTTGTAGTAATGTTTGTCATTTTATTAGTTTTTTTTCTATTATGTCTGTATAAGTTAAGTTTTAGTTTTATTTAATTTGAGTTATTTTAGTACTTCAACAAACTACATGGAAATGAAATAATATTAAGTTTAGAAATTTTGTCATATGCATTTCTCATTTTTATTTAATTTTTTTTTTTTTTTTTTATGTGTGTGTGTATATATACTATTTATAAAGTTTTAGCTTTTAGTTTTGGATCAGTTTTAGTTGTTTTAGTACTACAATTGATTGTTTCTGTTGTCCTCATTTGTAAGTCGCTTTGGATAAAAGCGTCTGCTAAATGACAAAGTAAAGTAAGTATAAAATGTAAATATTATCTATGAACACTGTAATCTAACATAATTATGCTGAACAAAAAGTACCATGATATGATTTTTTGGACATGTTAATCAGCAGCATGTAAATATCCTGATACATGGAAATTTACCATCCCATAAAGTATTCTTGAACATTCATATAAATTATAAACTAATTAGGTTTATGGTTAAATTTAGAAAGGTTCATGTTCATACTAAGTCTCTGGACAGAGCTGGGTAGATTACTTGAAAAGTGTAATCCATTACTGATTCCAAATTACATGACAACATTTATAATTAGTAACATAATTCATTACTTTACACAGTTAAGGTAAAATAATCAGACTACTTTTTGATTACTTTTAGATTACTTTTGACCTATCTCATTTATCACAATGATTTAAATAGAATAATCTTGTACCATATCAATATAAAAATACAAAGAGAAAGAAAATATATTCCATTTGTTGTTATCAACATGAAGTGCATTAAACATTATATTATGTGGTTTCCCAAAATGGGTTTGTGAAGGAACTGCAATGGGGTTTATGAGTTTAATAAAAAGCTAATAATTAATTAAATCATAAAAATGTTCAATTAAAACAAAATATTTTGAATCAAAATAAAAGACTGAAAAAAAAGAAATATTTTGTTTGTTTACCTGCATGTCATGTGACCATAACCAACATCACAGAACCGTGAATATGCAAATGTGATATTATTAAAATATTTCTTTTAAAATCTCAGGGTACACTTCAAATAAAAATATATTAGGTGAAAGAGGATCAGATGACAAAAAAGTTGGTGAATTTGTGCATTTTAATGTGTTTGAAAAACGTCAAATGCTGTATAGCACCTGACTATTGACCGGTCTTTGTGTGAATGTCCACAAAACTATAGAAGACGTTCTGTAATGTATAGCGGTAGGCTATTTTAGAAAGAAAAATTTAAAAGATGAAAAATAGGAATTAGGGAGTTTTATTATAAATTAATCTAATTACCAGTACTTAATTTTGAGGTTACACTTTATTTAAGGTGTCCTTGTTACAGTGTAATTATACATTTAAGTACTGAGTAATATTAATTAACTACATGGTTAGGGTTTGGCTTAGGGTTACTTGCATGTAATTATGCATAATTTATTGTTATTATAATAGTAAGTGCATCACCTTAAAATAAAGTGTTACCAATTTTGATTACATAATCCAGATTACATGGAATTCCTCCTGGCTTTTCATAGTAGTACAATCACAAGAAAGATACGATACATGTGTGTTTAAATTTAATAAAAGCTGCTTTTGAAATGTTACATTTACGCTGGTATAAAGTGGTAGAGATGGTCAGAACCCCGTCAGAAAGCGCAGATTCCCAGTTATTTAACTCAGAAGGTCTTATTTTAAGTTACGTAACAATAAGATTAGATACTCCATATGTGGTGTCTCAATTTGGTTGATCATATTGATTGGAAAAACGTATGGACTCCGTCTTCAAAATAGGCCTAAATAATAACTAACAAGGTTAGAGAAATCACATTCAGATTGTTACACAGATTTTATCCAGTTTAAGTGTTTTTGAAAAGGTTTAAATCAGACATACCCACATGAAAAAATACTATGGTAATTTATAGTAAATACTATAGTGTTTTTGAACCATACTATAGTAAAGTACTTGAATTAATTTGTTGTGGTAATTCTATAGTTGCTGTGGTAATATAACAAATATAGTAATATAAACAAATGACTTTACCCAATACTGTACTAAGTTTTCTACAACTATATTATACTACAATACACTACAGTTTACTGTAGTAAAAACTAAAGCATACTACAGTATTTATTACAGTTTATGAGAATCAGAATCAGAATGAGTTTTATTGGCCAGGTATGTTTTCACATATGAGGAATTTGTTTTAGTGACAGAAGCTCTACAGTGCAACAGAAAGACAGCAACAGGACAGGACACAGATAATAAAAGAATAATATACAAATAGGCAATGTACAAATAGCAAAAACACAATATATAATATAGACAATTATGGTGTACAGGTCTGATATGTGCAAATTTGAAATGAAAAAAAAGTATGTGTGTTGAATAAATAATTTATAATAGTGTTGTGTGTTCCACTTTTAATGTCAAGTGTTCATGAGATGGATTGCCTGAGGGAAGAAACTGTTCCTGTGTCTGGTCGTTCTGGTGCTCAGAGCTCTGTAGCGTCGACCAGACGGTAACAGTTCAAAGAGGGAGTGTGCTGGATGTGAGGGGTCCAGAGTGATTTTGCCAGCCCTTTTGCTCACTCTGGATGAGTACAGTTCTTGGAGAGTGGGGAGGGTTGTACCAGGTTTTTTTTTTTTTACAGTTTATCAGTTCACTATAGTTAATACTACAGTATGCTGTAGCATTCATTAAGTGAATTAAGTGTTGTAAATACTATAATATATACAGTATAATACAAATTACTATAGCGTAGTATGGTTCAAAAACACTATAGTATTTACTATAAATTACTATAGTATTTTTTTTTTTCATGTGGGATAGATGCAAGCTGTTCTTCTTGTGGTGACCCTAATGAAATTAATAAGCATATCTTCTGGGATTGTCCTCGATTTAATTCTCTAATGTTATCAATCACAATGTGCTCCAGGGTTTCTCTTTGCTTTTTAAGGATGTACTGTTTGGCTTCTTTAATATACAAAAAGATAAAATTAATGAATATTTTATTATTAACCTATTAGGCTATTACTTCTTGCAAAATGTAATATTCACTGCAGTAAATTCACTCATCAAAATCCTTTATTAATTGATTTTATACAAAAGGTTCAACAGTATATTCAAGAATCTTAAAGCTTTTAAAACTGTTATTTCATATTTTTTGAAATTTATTTTATTAATAATATAAATGGTGCTTTGCTTGTAATGTCACCTCTTTGTATGTAATGTTGATATTTTTCTGTACATTTATCTTTGGTACCTTGGCATAAAAAAATAAAATAAAAATAATAAAATAAAAAAATAAAAAGTAGGCTAATGAAGCGCGGAGCCGCGGTGCATGATGGGAGATTATCAGCCATTTCGCCTCAAACTCTCTTCAAGCAGCAAAAACGCGCCGCAGCGGAATAAAACCCCAGAAACCGGCGACAGGTGAGTCCAGACCGGCACACGCTTCACCTGGGCCCGGTTACCGGTAACGGGACTCGGTCGCTTTAAGGTCGGTTATTATGAATATGAGTATCGTGAGCTGAAATCGCTGTTAAAACGTCTCGCGCTAAGAAGAGAAAAGCGCATCTCTTTCGCTTTCCTTCGATGAATTAAACTCATTCCCGCGCTTTCGCTCGCAGTAGTTTCCTCAAATAGTTGCTTAAAGTGTGCGCTACCGCTGTTCGTCGTTAAACGTGATCGGTATCGCTGTAACACGTTATAAATCGTGTCGTTTGCGCGTCACGCTGTAAACTGCTATTTCTTCTTGTTCTCTCAAATTTCAAGCAGCCATTATGTCATCAGCCCGGGGGGCGGGGCTTCACTGGCACACTGAGCGCTGATAGGCGCGGCGTGACTGAAGCCACGCCCCCGCCCGTCTGTAAATAGCGTTTATAGGCGGAGAATGTGTTGATTGACTGGTGTCACATGTAATCAAAGACAAAACTTATTGATAATCTATTCATTATTTTAGCGAAGCTCTACATCTTCTGAATGACAACAGCGATTATATTTTCAAATACAAGACTTACATTGAAACTCTTTTAGAAATGCAATCATTTTACCCCATATGTATACATTTTTGTCCAATTTATGTAAAGATTGTTTATTTGATCATTATTTACTATTAGCAGACCTCTGATATATCGTTAAAAGAATTACATTGCATTTTGACTCTTTTTGTTGTATAAATTTTATCTACAGTTCAGAAATAAAACTTATTTAAAAAGTGCAATACTGAATCAGGCTCATTTGATTTTGCTAGTCAAATAATATAATCTACCCTGAATTGTATGTTTATGATGTAAATATCACATATTTACTGTTTAAACGTTTGCACTTTTATGATTGTGTTAGTACGACTTTATATTATTAGATGTTCAAATTACACATTACACATTATTTAAATCAATAATTTAAATAATTACATTTGATTAAAATAAATCAAATTAATTAAAAATTAATTTAAATAATACAAAATCATTGAAAGACTTTATTAGGCTGAAATAAATTTAATAAAAAAAATATTTTTTTTTACTAATATTGAATAATATTAGTTTGAATAATAAATAAAATGTAATAATGAATAAACAAAACAATTAAACTAAATTATTAAAATAAATATTTATTTATATAAATAATGTCTAACAACAGTACTATAGTGAGTAGAAAAAAACACAATGATGTAACAAAAACAAATATTAACAAGAATAATACTAATAATAGAAATAGAATAATAATAATAGAAAAATAAATATTACCAAATAATACATTATAGATATTTTTGATGTAATTTTTTTCACAGTATTGAGTCTTTAGACATGGAAATATTTAGAAGATTTTTACATTTTTAGGATGAGGCCCCTTATATATATTTGGGGGTCCAAATGTGACCCTGGAGCACAAAAGCAGTGATAGTTCAAGCATCTAGAGTTCAAACTCAATCCTAAAGCATCTTAAATGTAATTTTGCTGGTCAAACATTATCCATCTACCCTGAACTGTACTTTTATGACTGTATGTCAGTATGACATGGTTATATTATTAGATTAAAAAAAATAATAATAATAAAATAAATTAAAAAAAAATTTAAAATGAAAGCAGGGGTTTTCAAACTGGTCCATGGAAAGGTAAAAGTGTAAAAAATAAATAATAAAAATAAGATAAAACTGATTAACTAAAATTTGATTAAAATAAATAATATATCAATTAAGTAAAACAAAAATAAACGCGAATAAAATAAATAGTTTAAAATAATTTAAATCCGTAACTAATTAAAAAAATATTAAAATGGGTAAATTATTTAAATGGTGATATTAAAATAGTTTAAAATATGTTAATCTTATTTATTTGTTTTAATCAGTTATTAATTTTTATTTATTTTAATCAATTTGCTTTAATCATGTATCCATTTATTTTAATCAATTTGTTTAAATCGCATTTTATTTATACAATTTACTTATTTTAATGAAATGCATTTTATTTACATAATTTACTTAATCATGTTTTTTTTTTTTTTAGTTATTTAAATCATTTTAATTATTTTAAACCAAGTAGGTAACTGTTTATTTTTTTTTAATGTTTTTGATTAAAATAGTACATTTGAATAAATTAATTAACAGAACAGTGAGTATTAAAACGCAGTGATGTAATACAAATGAAACATTTTGCAAAAAGTTTTTATAGATGATAAAATGCATTTTTCACTGTATTATTTGATACTGTATTATTTTTCACTGTATTATTATTTAATACATGAAAATATATAGCTGCATTTTAAATTTTAGTCTGGGGTCTGCGGCAGACTAAAAGAGTACAGTGTTAAGAGTGCAGTATTTTCTGTGCGTGTGTGTAATATTGTGTGTGTTGTGTTTGAGGTGATTGTGTGTGAGAATGGCCCGTACTAAGCAGACCGCCCGTAAATCCACCGGAGGAAAAGCTCCTCGTAAGCAGCTGGCGACTAAAGCGGCTCGTAAGAGTGCGCCCTCTACTGGAGGAGTGAAGAAGCCCCATCGCTACAGGTACGAGAGCGCGAGTCGTGTTTGTTCTGGAGCCGCGGGACGAGCGCTGACGCTCTGTGTGTGTCTGTAGGCCCGGGACCGTGGCTCTGCGTGAGATCCGCCGCTACCAGAAATCCACCGAGCTGCTGATCCGGAAGCTTCCCTTCCAGCGTCTGGTGCGCGAGATCGCTCAGGACTTCAAGACCGACCTGCGCTTCCAGAGCGCCGCCATCGGAGCCCTGCAGGTCAGTCCTCATTAAATCACTTTATATTTCTCCAAAATCATTGTTAACGTACACATGTGTGAGACTGCCTTTCTGCTCAAGGTTATTATAGTGGACTAAAAGTAAATCCATAAAAAAACATTACTAGCACTACTACAAATAAAAAAAGCTTTTGTGACCCTGGAGCACAAAAGCAGTCATAAGTAGTTCTGAAAACACTTTTTTAGAACCGATCCCGATCCGATACCAAAAATTCTGAGGATCTGCCGATACCGATATCGATCCGATACCAGCACAGTTTTTTTTAAACTGATCATCACTCTTTTGTGTTTTACACACAGTCTACTAAATAGAGACAACTTTATTGTAAAGAAAAACAATAAATGAATGAATATATAATTATAATCAATGACAAAAATACTATTATAAACAAGGTTAGTGGATAATTCAGTAGCAAAAGTTACTCTAGAAAAATCATGAGTGCACAATCATTTTATAAAACCTAAAATTAGTGAAAAAACATTAGGCTATTTAGTGGGGAACAAATAAAAATGATTGGTAAAATGATATACATTGCTCACTGCATTGTTGTAAAATACTTTCATGAAAAATAAGTAATATATTTATATATAAATAAAATTAAAAGACATTTCTTTTAAATGTATAGCACAGTAATGAGGCAGAAACATATGATAGATGAGACGAACAAGAAAGGCTATTAATAATCTTTCATTGTGCAAAAGTATTATGATACGAAAGGCTCCAAATACAGAGCGGTACAAAGCGCTTATGTGCGCAGAATGACACGCTTGAAGCGACACGGAGTCTCAGCGCTCCGCATAGACAAGCTCAAAGCACAAAGTGAAGAGATATTAATGTGTAGTGTGTTAAATCTGTGCGATAGTTTATTGAGCCTTTTCTTTTAACAGTTTTAAATTTCAGTTACAGTGCTCGTTAAGAACATAGTGCTCTCTAGTCCAGTGTTGTGATCTAACAGACACCAACACGATTTTGAAAACAGCACGAAGATAAGGTCTTTTTATGCAAAACCATTTATCTTTATTTACAGATCAAGTGTAATATTAGGAACATTTAATAATCTTGCAGAGAGTTTTATCGTCTTGACTCGTAACCGAATGCGACACGCAGTTTGATGCTGAATGGAGGATGACAGACAGCCGCAGCGGAGAGAAGAGTTTACATGAACTTGACTTAAATATTCATCTGTACCTCACATTAAACTGTTTAACGGCTTCAGAACACTTGAAATATAGTGCATGAAAACTTTGTGCTTTATAATGTGTTTGTGGCTTTCGTGAGGCTTAACAATAACAATAGTATACGCACAATATCGGATTTGGATCGGCCTCGTCTGACCGATACCCCGATCCAGCAGAAAATGCCAGTATCGGAGCGATACCAATACTGAATATCGGTATAAGTAGCACAGGTATATTTGTAGCAATAGCCAACAATACATTGTATGGGTCAAAATTATCCATTTTTCTTTTATGCCAAAAATCATTAGGATATTAAATAAATATTTTTAAGGGTGCGCTGATCTGAAAAACTGCCCTGGTATCGGATCAATATCAGTATCAGCAGATACTCAGAATTTTTGGTATCGGATCAGGATCAGTTCTGAAAAAGTGGTATCGAGCCACCCCTATTGAAGCTCACGTTCCATGAAGATATTTTGTAAATTTCCTACCGTAAATATATCAAAACTTAATTTTTGATTAGTAATATGCATTGCTAAGAACTTCATTTGGACAACTTTAAAGGTGATTTTCTCAATATATAGATTTTTTTTTTTTTCAAATAGTTGTATCTCAGGCAAATATTGTCCTGTCCTAATAAACCATACATCAATGGAAAACTTAATTATTCTGCTTTCAGATTATGTATAAATCTCAATTTAAAAATATATAAAAAATTATATAAATATAAAATTATATATATATGAAATAAATATAAAATTTACCCTTATGACTGGTTTTGTGCTCCAGGGTCACATATGTTACTAGAAATAAAATGTTAATTGAAATTAAATCAAATATAAAAAATGTGAGTTTTTTCTATGTAAGCACATTTCCACCATGGAATAAAGAAATAAAAAAGGGTAATTGTGGCTTTTTATCTCACAATTCTGACTTAAAATTGCAAAAAAAAAAAAGAAAAAGAAAAGAAAAAAATAAGGCAGAATTGTGAGATAAAAAGTCACAATTACCTTTATTATTTTTCTTTCTGCAGCAAGAAAACAACAAAACTTAATTGTGAGATGTAACCTCAGAATTCAGAGAAAAACACAGAATTGCTAGATATAAACTTTAAAAATTGTGAAATGTAAATGAAGAACTACGAGATTGTGAGAACGGAATTGTGAGACTTAAGTGCAGAAATGTGCAAGTCTGTTCTGAGATTTGAGTTTGTCTTGCAATTCTGAAAAAAAGTCTGAATTGTGAGATATAAACTTGCAATTGTGAAATAAAAAGTCGCAATTACCTTTTATATTTTTGTTCCGTGGCGGAATATATATTTCAGCTTTTTGGCGATGCAGCGTTTCTCATTTTCATTTAGTTCAACGATGTAATAAAATAAATAAAACTAAAGCCTAAATATAAACTATAAAGAATTAATAAAAAAAAGAAAAAGAAAAAAAAAAGACAAAAACAAACACAAATTTACTAAATCTTTAACTATAATAAAAATATAAAAAAAGTCTAAATATGAACAAAAACTATGATAGTGCCGCTGAACTCTTCTGCTCTTCTCAGGTCATGTGACTCGTGACCCAATATTTTTGTTGGAAGTAAATTACAGAAATAAATTACATTTTAACAGATATTCACATAGAAAACAGATATTTTAAATTATAATAATATTATACAATTTTTACTGTATTTATGATGAAGTAAATGCAGCCTTGGTGAGCAGAAGAGACTTTTTTTAATTAAAAATGTATATTAAAAAAACTGAAACTAATAAAAATTACAAAAACACAAAACAAAATTACAAACACTGTAACTAACATAAAATACCAAAATAAAACCAAATATGAACAAAAACTATAATAGTATCTCAGTGCTACTAGACTCTTCTCAGGTCATGTGACTCGTGTGTGTGTGTCTGTCTGTCTCTCTCTGTGTGTGTGTGTGTGTGTGTGTGTGTGTGTGTGTTGCAGGAGGCCAGCGAGGCGTATCTGGTGGGTCTGTTTGAGGACACTAACCTGTGTGCCATCCACGCCAAGCGTGTCACCATCATGCCCAAAGACATCCAGCTGGCGCGCCGCATCCGTGGAGAACGAGCCTGAGCTCCTCTCTCTCTCTCTCTCTCTCTCTCTGTCTCTCTCCGTGTCTGTTTGTTTGTGTTCGATCACTGTGTTTGATCTGTTTGTGTTGCTGTTGGTTTTGTACTCTCAGACGAGCTCTTGTGACGTGTCCTCATGTGTTTCTAAGCACAAGAGTTCAAGCCCTCAGGTGAATAATTAAGGACTCCAGGCACTAATCAACACTTTTGTGCCTAAACATAAATCTGAGAGGACAGAAGACTGATTTTGGGTGCTATGTCAGAATCATCATGAAACACTCTCTTTTCTTGAAATATGTTTTGTATGTGTATTGTTTGAGTGATTTATAATGGTTTTCTTTATTTTGATGTATTTATTTTCCTGAGATGCACAGATTGGCAGGTGTGCGTATGATTTCAGTGATGCATTCTGGGATCGGTTTTGTTGAATCTTGTGTTTTTGATAAGCTTATGTAGCAACAGACTGTATTTTATAGCATTTGATAGATTCTTCATGAGTTGTTTAGGTAGACACTCACTCAGGTTTTTTCTACACTCTTTCATGGTTTTATCATGAGGTGATTACGTTTGCTTTGTTTTTGTATGTGTGTAAGTCCTAAAAAGCAAATCTTTGTAGTACACGAATAGATAATTGAACAATAAATTGGTGCTGAACTGTTATCGAGTCTGTTTTGTGGAAATATTGCAGGAAAAATGTAAAAATAAATAATAATGTTTAAAATAATTTTAAATAGTGATAAAATGTAAAGATAAATAAAACTAAACACAAAATTGACTAAAGTAAATAAATAATAAAATGTGTATAAATATTAGTGCTGTCAAACAATTAATCACATCCAAAATAAGCTTTTGTTTACATAATATATGTGTGTGTGCTGTGTATATTTATGTATATATAAATACAAACATACAGTAAATATTTTGAAAATATTTACATGTATATATTTATATTCTTATATATAAATATATTGAACATATAAACATAATATATTTTTCTTAAATATATACATGCATGTGTTTGCATTTATATATATACATAATAAATATACATTATACACACATATGTAAACAAAAACTTATTTTGGATGTGATTAATCATTTGACAGCACTAATAAATATATAAATTTGATTAAAAGAAATAAAAATGGTTAAAATAAAGAAATAAAAAGCGACTTTAAATGTTTAAGTAAATAATTCTACAATTAAAAAAATATTTAAATTAAATTACAATAAATAATGAAAGTGTATGTTAATATAACAATTTGATTACAATAAATAAATAATAAAAAAGTGATTTAAATAAGTGTAAAAGTAGATAAAATGATTTAATAATAAAAAAGCGAATTAAACCAAATAAATACAAGTAATTAAATTATAAATATTACCATAGTAATATTAATACAATTATATAAAACTAAGCAAAAAATTCTTTAAATAAATTTGAATAAAAATAAATATTTGATTTAAATAAAATAAGATTACAATAAATAATTAAAATCAATTTAAATAAAATAACATTAATTAAATGAATAAATAAAACTGATTAAAATAATAAAAAATGATTAAATAAATAGAATAAATTACTATATCTAACAATTCAGTGCTATAGTGAGTGGAATAAAACATGTATTGTTATAGAAACTAAGTATTTTCCAAATAATATGTTACACGTATTTATTATATATATATATATATATATATATTTTTTTTTTTTTTTGTTTTTTTGTTTTTTTGTTTTTCACATTACAGCTGAGGATCATATTTAGCGGTCTGTGGAATCTAAGGTTGTAAAGTAGCTTGTAAACACCGTGGGGCAGGAATATGGTAAAGTACCATATTATTACAATCTCTGTACCATGGTAATATCGCCACACAGTCAGGGGATCAGTGTAAAGGTCGCAGTGACGGCCAGCGCTGATAAATGCTGTTAATAAGAGTCTGTGCAGACAGTATAGTGTGATTATTTTAGCAGATAAAGAGGATTTTTCTCACGTGTTGTAGCAGAGGCTGCGCCGCGGTGCATTGTGGGAGCCGCTGATTGGCGCGTTTCCGCTCTCATTGTGCGCGAGAGACTGTAAATAACACTGAAGCTCAACGTTAAACACTTTTTAAACACAACTTCCACTAAGGTAAGGCCGTCAAGGCAAAGAAAATGTAAATGTGTGTTATTTAATGTATTGTTTTAGGCAGAAAATGTGTTTTGTGTAAATTCGCGTCGGTTTGAACGCGTTTGTGTTTATATCGGTGAAATCCTGCTGCAGAATCCATCCAAAATAAACGGATATTTCACAAACGCCGAAAAACACCATAAACGTCTCCATTCCTGCTTTTAACGTCCGATACCGCATCCCTAAAGTGTTTTCTTTGTTGTCCGAGTGTAACTGGTGAGGACAGTGGAGTGATCCGCAGTGAAATTGTCGAAGTTTTATCGTTAGTTCGTCTCTTTTCTCGCTCAGTTTTCGGCGCGAGTCAAACAGGCGCCATGATGTTCGCAGATGAGGGGCGGGGCTTACGCAGACCGTCTGGTTTGTTTCCTGTCCTCCGATTGGTCGGCTTATGAATATTATTATAAAGAGGCTGGTTTTTGAGGCGTGATTGACGTGTTGAACTTCCTGTTGTTTTCAAGCATCTAGGGTTCAAACTCAATCCTAAAGCGTCTTAAATGTAATTTTTCTGGTCAAACATTATCCATCTACCCTGAACTGTATTTTTATGACTGTATGTCAGTATGACATGATTATATTATTATTATTATTATTATTACATGATTATAATATTATTATTATTATTATTATTATTATTTTTTTTTTTTTTTTTTAAGCAGGGGTTTTCAAACTGGTCCATGGAAAGTTTAGAGGTAAAAGTGTGAAAAAAAAAAAAAAAAAAAACAACAAAAAAAGATAAAACTGATTAACTAAAATAAATTTGATTAAATATCAATTAATTAAAACAAAAATAAATGTGAATGAAATAAATTGTTTAAAATAATTTAAATCCGTAACTAATTAAAAAAAATATATTTAAATAGGTAAATTATTTAAATGGTGATATTAAAATGTTAAATCTCTTTTATTTGTTTTAATCAATTTGTTTAAATCGCATTTTATTTATACAATTTACTTATTTTAATGAAATGCATTTTATTTACATAATTTACTTAATCATGTTTTTTTTTTTGTTTTAGTTATTTAAATCATTTTAATTATTTTAAACCAAGTAGGTAACTGTTTATTTTTTTTTTAATGTTTTTGATTAAAATAGTACATTTGAATAAATTAATTAACAGAACAGTGAGTATTAAAACGCAGTGATGTAATACAAATGAAACATTTTGCAAAAAGTTTTTATAGATGATAAAATGCATTTTTCACTGTATTATTTGATACTGTATTATTTTTCACTGTATTATTATTTAATACATGAAAATATATAGCTGCATTTTAAATTTTAGTCTGGGGTCTGCGGCAGACTAAAAGAGTACAGTGTTAAGAGTGCAGTATTTTCTGTGCGTGTGTGTAATATTGTGTGTGTTGTGTTTGAGGTGATTGTGTGTGAGAATGGCCCGTACTAAGCAGACCGCCCGTAAATCCACCGGAGGAAAAGCTCCTCGTAAGCAGCTGGCGACTAAAGCGGCTCGTAAGAGTGCGCCCTCTACTGGAGGAGTGAAGAAGCCCCATCGCTACAGGTACGAGAGCGCGAGTCGTGTTTGTTCTGGAGCCGCGGGACGAGCGCTGATGCTCTGTGTGTGTCTGTAGGCCCGGGACCGTGGCTCTGCGTGAGATCCGCCGCTACCAGAAATCCACCGAGCTGCTGATCCGGAAGCTTCCCTTCCAGCGTCTGGTGCGCGAGATCGCTCAGGACTTCAAGACCGACCTGCGCTTCCAGAGCGCCGCCATCGGAGCCCTGCAGGTCAGTCCTAATCAGGGTCATTATAGTGGACTAAAACCAATCAAAATACAGTAAAAACAGTGAAATATTAGTCCAATTTAAAACAGCTGTTTTCTATGTGAATATCTGTTAAACTGTAATTTATTTCTGTGATGCGCAGCTGAATTTTCAGCATCATTACTCCAGTCTTCAGTGTCACATGATCCTTCAGAAATCATTCTAATATGCTGATTTGCTGCTCAAGAAACATTTCTGATTATTATCAATGTTGAAAACAGTTGTGCTGCACAATATTTTTGTGGAAATTGATACATTTTATTTTTCAGGATTCACAGATGAATAGAAAGTTCAAAAGAACAGCATTTATTTGAAATAGAAATCTACTGTAACATTATAAATATATATTCATTATAAAAATATATATATATATATATATATATATATATATATATATATCTACTGTAACATTATAAAAATATATTCCCCGGGCGCCGCAGCATTGGCTGCCCACTGCTCCAGGTGTATGTTCACTACTGTGTGTGTGCACTTGGATGGGTTAAATGCAGAGCACAAATTCCGAGTATGGGTCACCATACTTGGCCACACACCACTTCCCTTTCCCTTCCCTTTCCCTTTCCTAAATGTCTTTACTGACACTTTTTGATCAATTTAATGCGTCCTTCATGAATAAAATCATTAATTTCTGAACTACTGAATAATAGTAGATCACGGTTTCCACAAAAATATTGTGCAGCACAACTGTTTTCAACATTGATAAAAATCAGAAATGTTTCTTGAGCAGCAAATCAGCATATTAGAATGATTTCTGAAGGATCATGTGACACTGAAGACTGGAGTAATGATGCTGAAAATTCAGCTGCGCATCACAGAAATAAATTACAGTTTAACAGATATTCACATAGAAAACAACTGTTTTACATTATAATAATATTATACTATTATTATTATTATTATTATTATTATTATTATTTTTTTTTTTTTTTTTTTTTTTCTACTGTATTTCTGATTAATTAAATGCAGCCTTGGTGAGCAGAAGATACTTTTTTAAAAAATAAAAATTTTTATATATATAAAAAATATGAAACAGAAACTAATAAAAATGACAAACACACAACCAAATTACTAAGACTGTAACTAAAACTGACATAAAATCAAAATATGAACAAAAACTATAATAGTATCTAGTTGTTGAATGGATCATAGCTGATCCGTGATCCATACGGACCAAGCCCCACGGTTCGGCACGCATGTGATCCACGGACACACGCAAGCGATTTTAAACCATTCCAGCGAAAGGGAACTGGACTCATTAGTCATGTGTTGTGTTGTTTTCCATGTTCACAGCTGCACACACAGAGAAGTGCGTAACACCGAACTGAACCCTCTTTCGTATCTCATTCACTCCATGCCTTTGACAAAATACCGATCTCGACAATCATTCTGGTACAAGCAGTCAGTTATGTCTTAAGTGAATGAGAACAGCTGAGAAAGAAATCGTATGTGTATCATTATATTGGATCTGTGCATCAGCTCTTAAAGTGACAGCAGCATAATAATACCTGCTGCTGTTGTTATGCTCATCAACAACAAAACACAGCTAGTTTATACAGTGAACACTATGCAGTGTTATTTTAAACTGAATTACTACCGACTTTATTTTATTTGTGACATTGTTCTGTTGTATTTATCAATGCTTGTAATTTGTGTATTTGTTCTTATTTTTACTGGATGTTCACTTGTGTCTTTAATAATGTTTAGGCTAAGAGTTTTTGCTGTGGTGTTGAAGTACTTATGGAAAGCAAAGTTACATTGAAATATATGAAGAGTTCAGATGCAGAAGCCTCTAAGTGCCATCTGAAATTTTCTTCAAAAATTAGCATTTTTCTCAGGCTCCTATATTAATGTTCAGTTATTTCACTTTAATGACAATGAACAGAACCTATTAATTGCCATTAAAGTTCAATAACTGAACCCACACATAGGAGCCTGAGAAAAATGCTTATTTTTGAAGAAAATTTCAGATGGCACTTAGAGGCTTGTGCATCTGAACTCTTCATTTATATATTTTTCTTGCTGATCCAAAAAATATTCCAATCAGTGGCTCAAAAACCGTAATATGATCCGAACCGTGAAATTTGTGATCCATTGAACCACTAATAGTATCTCAGTGCTACTAGACTCTTCTCAGGTCATGAGATATGTGTGTGTGTGTGTGTGTGTGTGTGTGTGTGTGTGTGTGTGTGTGTGTGTGTGTGTGTGTGTGTGCGCATTCTCTCTCTCTCTCTCTCTCTCTCTCTCTCTCTCTCTCTCTCTCTCTCTCTCTCTCTCTCTCTGTCTCTCTCTCTCTCTCTCTCTCTCTCTCTCTCTCTCTCTCTCTCTCTCTCTGTGTGTGTGTGTGTGTTGCAGGAGGCCAGCGAGGCGTATCTGGTGGGTCTGTTTGAGGACACTAACCTGTGTGCCATCCACGCCAAGCGTGTCACCATCATGCCCAAAGACATCCAGCTGGCGCGCCGCATCCGCGGAGAACGAGCCTGAGCTCCTCTCGCTCTCTGTCTCTGTCTCTCTCTCTCTCTGTTTGTTGGTAGCATTAGAGTTCAGTTCTGGTGGGGTGGGTGGTGTCTTTGTTTTTTGGCTACAGACTTTTAGAGTACTTCCTGTTTGCATGTACCAGCCTGTGACCGATCAGCCTCACACAGACACACACACAAACACACACACAGAGACACACACAGTCTGTCCATCGATCATGAGTGAAGGTTGAATGAGGCAGTCAGGGCTGATGTCTGCATTCAGGGCTTTACATCTCTCATGCAGGGTGCTAAAACAGCTCTGACCCGTCCCAGAATTCCCTGCACCGTCCATCACGAGCGCACGTGTGTGTGTGTGTGTGTGTGTGTGTGTGTGTGTGAGGCTGTCGATCAGCACAGGGTTTGTATACGAGCATCTCTCCAACAAATGTTTATTGCAATATTCAGAATTACTTTTAATAATTATTGATGTCCGTTTCTTTTTTTATGCATTCATATAAGCTTGTTTCATAGATCTAGAGCATATTTTTGAAGGTGCAGATTCTTATAAAGACATTTTTACATCACAAATCGTGTTTATTTTGTAAAGGATGAGTTTGGGTTCAGTCTCGGGCAAGTGAAGGGATGTTCAGCATTACTCTAACTGGCTTCAGTGCTGAGAATAATGTTTATCTGCATAAACGACCTGTTCATTTTGGGTCTTTTGATGGGAGAATCTGGACGGACTGATTTATTAATTTGAACAGAATAAATGTATATTGGCTTGATACTGTTTTTGAGTTTGGCCACGTGATTTTCCTTCATTAAAGAGCGGTTTTCTACTCTCCTCTCTTCAGCGTCTCACGAATCCTCAGGCAGACATGGAAACATTAATATTTAATTCTGCTTGATTTGTGAGTGTTTTTGTTTCTCCTTTATTCAGAGTTTGACTACAGAACATTCAGGTGTTTAAATAAACTGATCTTTGTAATTTGAAATTTCTCTTAATTGCGTAATAAATGGATCTCACACTTTTGTGGGTTGTCTTTTATTGTGATGTTAAAATAAACTGCATTCAACTCTTGTTATAGAACTTACGTTTTATTTATTGACTTTTTTAAATTGTAAAGCACTTCATTTCTTGTATGAAAGATGCTATACAAATAAAGTATTAATTAGGTTACATATATTAGTTAGACATAATTGCACATTAAATTATATTATTAGACTAGTGCACATATGGAATGGTCCCAACTAACCAAATTTCAACAAAAATCCAAACGTAGATGCAAAAAAAAAAAAAAAAAAAACTACAATACTGAGGTGCAGATATTTGCAATAAGAAGTATAAATAGCAGAAAATACTGCTGTTTTTAAATCGTGTCTATCCTTATTTCTCCTGAGTGTAAAGCTGCCAATTATTTAACTAAATGGAAGCATCTATTATAATAATTATGCAATGAAATATGACCATAGTGAATTTATAAATGATTTGCACGGTGTTTGTATAATGAATAGGGTTTAATGTGTTCCAGACAACAACAAAAAGAAAATGTTTTAAGAACGTTTTGCTAACGTTCCCATTAAGTCATAAAAACGTTATTTCTTAATGTTCTCCAAAGGTCCAGGTTTTTAAATGATTAATTTAAATGATTTCAAATTTTTCCTGGTTATGCGAGTGTTAAGTGTACATTCGGTTTTATAATTTTGCAAACATTATTCGAACATTACCTTTAAATAGCTCGCGTGTGATGTAATGACTCCGCCCACACGCGCGGCGGCGCTCCAGAGGTACGTCACCGATGACGTCACGTCCTCTGCCGCTTCCACGCGCCGCGGTTCCGCTCGCGAGGGTCCGAGTGTCTGGAAAATAAACACAAATATAAACACTTACCATTAAAATAATAATTAACAAACACCCGGAATCATGGCGACGACATTCGAGCAGATGAGAGCGAACGTCGGCAAACTTCTGCGGGGCATCGACAGGTGAAGATTATTATTAATAACTCATAAAGATCATAATCAAGCCCGTCCACATTAATTATCTTCATAAAATCAATTCATGTATTCAAAGTAGATGCTTGTGTGTCATATCGTTTCATCTGCGTCTAATAATTCAAGGCACATGTATTTCTATAGCGCTTTACATAGGATTGATTCAAAGCAGTTCACTGAAAAAAACGGAAATAATTCTGTTAAAATTATGAAATGACTAGAATTTCAGCTCTACAGAGGATAACAGACAATTCTGACCTTTTTTCCCCGGAATTGTATGTTTTTCCTCGTAATTCTGACTTTTTTTTTTTTTTTAATCAAAATTGTGTTTTTCTCATAATTCTGACTTTTTTTTTATCAAAATTGTGTTTTTCTTGTAATTCTGACATTTTTTTTTAATCAAAATAGTTTTTCTTGTAATTCTGACATTTTTTTTTAATCAAAATAGTTTTTCTCGTAATTCTGACTTTTTTTTATCAAAATTGTTTTTCTCGTAATTCTGACTTTTTTTTAATCAAAATTGTTTTTCTTGTAATTCTGACTTTTTTTTCTCAGAATTGTGTTTTTCTCATAATTCTGACTTTTTTTAATCAAAATTGTGTTTTTCTTGTAATTCTGACTTTTTTTTCTCAGAATTGTGTTTTTCTCGTAATTCTGACTTTTTTTTAATCAAAATTGTTTTTCTTGTAATTCTGACTTTTTTTTCTCAGAATTGTGTTTTTCTCATAATTCTGACTTTTCTTTATCAGAATTGTGCGTTTTTTTTCCCTCACAATTCTTTTTTTTCTCTCGCAATTCTGACTTTTTTCTCTACAGAAGCCGATAGTGTCATTATCCAGATGACTTTAGTGTCGATGTTGCAGAGTTGAGTTATAAAGGAGTTTAGTTGATGTATAGCAGCTGATAATGGATCATTGATGATTGCAGGTATAACCCGGAGAATCTGTCCACGCTGGAGCGATATGTGGACACTCAGGCCAGAGAGAACGCCTATGACCTGGAGGCCAACCTCGCCGTGCTCAAACTGTGAGTGTGCACACTATCTAGGGCTCGGCGTCAGAGCCGCTCGGTCCCTCAGCAGTGTGTTTGTGTCCTCAGCTGCTGGGCATGGAACAATATCAAAACCTCACCATACCATAATATCGCGATATGAAGTCCACAATACAGTATTTATTGCGATATTTAAGAAAAAAAGACAAATGAAGAATTGGAAAAAATGAAAATTTTGTACATTTTAAAGTTAAATTATTCTATCTAGTGCACTTTGAGAGTCAAAATGAAGAGCTTCAACCCATGTTTCTTAACTAAGAACACTTCAGTCAGAAAAAAGTCAGTAAATTGACTTGTAGCTGAACTTTAAAGAGGACTCAACCCTCTTTTTATTTGTGATATACTGTCTCAGTCTAACTTACATTCACACTGGTGTTTTAGGAAGCCAAACAAATTACAACATAATAACAACAATGGCAGTAATATCCATCTATTGTAAAAGAATTGCACTGTAAAATAAATGAAAATAAATTCACCAGCTGATCGTCTGAAGGAAGTGTGTGCTTTGCTTTAAACCAGACTTGATGAAGAGATGAAGCATATTGTGCTTTCGGTTTGAGTTCGTTTGACAGATACTGTGCCAAAGCATAACGACCCAAGACACAACTTTACAGACCTTTCATGTTAGAATAAGAAGTTTAAAACTACACTTTTTGCCCAGAAGACCTATCGTTTCATATCATCATGTGACCACGATAACATCCAGACAGTTTTGCTATCGCGATATCATATTGAAAATATTGTTACATTCCTATCAGCTACCAGTTCAACCCTGCGTACTTCCAGACCACCGTCACGGCTCAGATCCTGCTCAAAGCGCTCACCAACCTGCCGCACACAGACTTCACGCTCTGCAAGTGCATGATCGACCAGACCCACGTATCCTTCACTGTGCGCTTCTGGAGTCTGTGAGATCTTCAGCATCATTACTCCACGTGATCTTCAGAAATCATTCTAATATGCTGATTTGCTGCTCAAGAAGCATTTCTGATTATCATCAGTGTTGGACACAGTTGTGCCGCTCAGTGTTTTAGTGGAGTTTCCAGATGTTTCTTTGACTGCAGTGTCGCAGCAGGAGGAGCGTCCGATAAGACAGATCCTGTATCTGGGAAACCTGCTGGAGACGTGCCACTTCCAGAGCTTCTGGGTACAAACACACACACACACACACACACACGTCGTGTTTCCATGTTTTATGGGTTCATTCCATAGTTGTAATAGTTTTTATACTGTATTTTCTTTCCCCTAACCCTAAACCTACTCCTCACACAAAACTACAGGCATTTTAGATTCTCAAAAAACTTCATTCTGTGTGATTTAGAAGCATGGGGACCAAAAAAATGTCCCCACAAGGTCAAAATTTACTGCTATTACTGTCCTTTTGGGGACATTTGGACCTCATAATGTAGGGAGTATCACACTGGTATATATGGTTTATGGGGACACAAATGTGTATAATGACAAACAGTCAAAGCTAAATTTATTCAGACACCTTCAACATTTCTCACATTATATCACAGTTTATTCGCTATAGTTTAGAAAATGGTACTAAAATATGAGAAGAACTCAGAGTTAAAGTGTGTCAGAACAAATTCATCTTGATAATGTCAGATAACTTTGATAGAAAGGTATGTAATGAATTCGGTTGAATAGCTGTCAGCTGTTAAATTTAAGAACACAATTAGATAATACCAATTTAGCTCAACCAATCACCAAGCAATGCTTCATTTTGTTCAGTCTGTGTGTAAAAAGATCACATTAGCAATTAAAGAAAAACACTGAAGCAAAACATGCTCAGGTCAAAGTGTCTGAATATTTTTAAATCCCAAATGTTACTGGTAGTCTACTGTATGAAGAATTTTTGGGTGTAATATGTCACAGTTTACTTTATTTTACTATCCTCACTTACATAAATGATCTATAGTGTCCTGCACCCACTAGTAAAAAAATATCAAAAATTATATCTGCTGTCTGAGTAATTTTTGGTTTGACTGTAGGTACTACAACATAAACATGAGGTTTACGTGTTTTTCCTGTGTCCCTGTAAACCAAAAGGCTTAAAAAACCAACTAAATGGTGTTTTTTGAAATTCTGAATATGCCTGTAGTTTTGTGTGAGGGGTAGGTTTAGAGTAAGCGGACAGAAAGTAGAGTTTGGACAGTGTAAAACCACTCCGCCGGTGGAGAGTCTCTGTAAACACATGAGCCTAATGTGTGTTCAGTAGTGCGGTGTGTAGTTTGTTGATGTTGTGTGTTTCTCAGGCCAGTCTGGAGGAGAATCGAGATCTCATTGATGGAATCACAGGATTTGAGGAATCAGTGCGGAAATGTAAGTGATTGTTGTGTAACTGATATTATGTAGATTATTATGTTTCATCATCTGCTGCTCACTGAAACCTATGGAAGACCATTTCCACTATGGAATAAAAAAAAAAGAAAGGTAATTGTGACTTTTTTTGAAAGCATGAGTTCCAGCTTTCAGTGTGTTCTGGTGTGAATGTGGTGTGTTTGTTCTCTGTGTCTCCAGTCATCTGTCACGTTGTGGGAATCACGTATCAGAACATCGAGTACAGACTACTGGCTGAGATGCTCGGAGATCCTCTGGGTGAGACACCATCCTACACACACACACACACGCGCGCACACACACGCACACACGGACACACACGCACACACACTCACACATGTGCACACTCACACGCGCGCACACACACTCACACGCACACACTCACACACACTCACACGTGTGCACACGCGCGCACACACACACTCACACACACTCACACGCTCGCACACACACACACACACTCATACGCACACATACACAGATGCACACACACGCACACTCACACACGCGCGCACACACTCACTCACGCACTCTCGCACACACGCACGCACACACTCGCACGCACACACACACACACTCGCACGCACGCACACACACACACGCACACACACACACACACACACTCGCACGCACGCACACACACACACACACTCGCGCACACACACACACACACACACACTCGCGCACACACACACACACTCACACGCACGCACACACACACACACACACTCGCGCACACACACACACACACACACACACACACTCGCGCACACACACACTCACGCACACACACACACACACACACACACACTCGCACGCACACACTCGCGCACACACACACACACACGCACACACTCACGCACGCACACACTCACACACGTGTGTAACTCTCACCTGATCATGTTAATCTCACCGCAGACACACAGGTGAAGGTCTGGATGAATAAATACGGCTGGACGGAGAATGAAGATGGACAGATATTCATTCATAGCCAGGAGGAGAGCGTCAAGCCCAAGAACATCGTAGAGAAAATCGACTTTGAGAGTGAGTTTGTCTGATTGACATCAACTTCTCGCTTTCATTCAGAGTTCAGTGTTTGAAGTGTTTCTCATGATGACTCATGTTCTCTGGTGTCCACAGGTGTGTCCAGCATCATGGCGACGTCACAGTGAACACACACACATATACACACACACATATACACACACACACACACATCTCATGCCTGTGTTTCCCCTTGATTGAATTTTACAATAAACTCATTTCAGATAAGAAATTTGGAGTCTTAATTTCATTAAAATCACACATAGTTATGCAGCTTGATGTCAAATTTGTTTTAATTTCTTTCATTTGTTTTCATTTGTTTTTTTCTTATAAATTTAGCAGTTTATACATTAAGTTGTCTTGTATATCAGTGTGACTTTCTAATTTTTTCCCTTTTGTGTTGCTCTTCAGATATTACAAAAATATGACAATTTTGGATTTTTTATTCTTTAGGAAAGAGATCAAAAATGTATGGAAGCTTGTTTTTTTTTTTTGGTTTTTTTTGCAATTTGCAACTTTTTATCCCACAATTTGGCTGTTTTTCCCCTCAGAATTGCAGGATATAAACTCAGAACTGTGAGATATAGGAATTCTGAATTTTTCCCGCACAATTCTGAGTTTACATCTTGTAATTTCTTTTTCTGCCACGAAATAAAAACATAATTGCAACTTATTAGCTCACAGTTATGACTTTTGCAAGTTTATATCTCACCATTCCAAATTTTTTCCTCAGAATTCTAAATTTGTATCTTGCAATTCTGACTTATTTATCCAAATTATGCAATTAAAAAGTAAGTTAGTTTTTAATTTTTTTTTTTTTTTTTTTTATCCTGTGGCAGAAACAAGCCTCCATACAAACATGAGTCTATTTTTTAATTATATGTTTAAAATATGCATTTATAAATTATAATATGTGACCCTGGAGCACAAAAGCAGTCATAAGTAGCACAGGTATATTTGTAGCAATAGCCAACAATACATTGTATGGGTCAAAATTATCCATTTTTCTTTTATGCCAAAAATCATTAGGATATTAAGTAAAGATCATGTTCCATGAAGATATTTTGTAAATTTTCTACCGTAAATATATCAAAACTTAACTTTTGATTAGTAATATGCATTGCTAAGAACTTCATTTGGACAACTTTAAAGGAGATTTTCTCAATATTTAGATTTTTTTGCACCCTCAGATTCCAGATTTTCAAATAGTTGTATCTCAGCCAAATATTGTCCTATCCTAACAAACCATACATCAATGGAAAGATTATTTATTCAGATGATGTATACATCTCAATTTCACAAAGTTGACCCTTATGACTGGTTTTGTGCTCCAGGGTCACAGTAACCCGAGATTGACAGATCTCCTCTGTGTGACAACTAGCCCCAGTCTGATCTCTAAAGAAAACTGATCGAAGACAAAACTTCAAGGAAAATCAGTGGATGTGCAAAATATTGCCTTAGTTTTGACAAATTTTCAGTGTACAATCACTATCACAATAATCACTAATTTGAAGACATTAAGTCCAACTCTGAATTTCTACTGGTAATGAATGACGCAAACACTAATAAAAATAAAGTAAAGTAATAAATAAAAACGAGAACTGCACTGATTGAATTTCTGTGCAATAATATGTTGATTGTAGCAAAGTTTTATATATATAACTGTAGATTTGTTAAAGTTTCTCCTTGTTTTACAGCATTTAAAAATGATTTTGAAATTTTATTTCAATCCATGAAACCATTAAAAACGAAGAGTGCCTTAAAACTCTCTAAACTTCTGTCAACATACTTGGTTTGACCCCCTCCCCCCGAAATAATCTGCTTTTAGTAGGTTATTATTGTAACGTTTATTTTATTTTTTAGTATTATTTTGGTTATTATGTGCTGCTTGGATTTATTGTGTTTAACAATGGAAAGATGACAATGGCTGTTTGTTATTTGAAGGTTTAATACAGTGATGAAACAATCCTGCAGTGCGTCTCCTGTGCACGTCATCGCGCCGGCGCATGCGCAGTGGAGCCAGAGCGCTGTCCAGGGTGCTGAAGCGTGAGTGTCAATCATCTCCAGCTGAACGCCTTCGTCTCCTGGAGACTTTGAAGCTGTTATATGTATAAAGCCATATGCACACGGAGCAGAAGAACACGCTCTTTTGTGTCTGGTGATGTTTTAGGTGTGATCGAGGGATTGGACTGATCAGCTGAGGTACTTTAGCGCTGTTTACATTCATTCACTGCATACAGTCACAGTCATAACGGCGATACTCATCATGAATATTACTGTAAAGGGTTCTGCTGTGTGTCTGAAATATGAAGGCAGGCTCGACTGATCGAGATTTTTTAATTACACTGAATACCGAATCATCTTTTTTGTTGAATTCATATCAAACAATAATTTCGCTTTGATTTTAGGACTAGTTAATGGTTGGGGTTTGTGTGTTAGCACAATATCTCACTGGAATAGTTGTTCCTCTCAAGGTTTATTGGTGAAAACCTGCTGAAAATGTGCTCACTCTCAGTTCATCTGAGATTAGGATGAGTGTGTTTCTTCATCAGATTTGTAGAAATGTGTCACTGCATCAGTGTCTCAGCAATGGATGCTCTGCAGTGAATGGGTGCCAAAGAACACGCTTTCACTGGAGGAAGAGTTATTCTGTATTATGGGCTCAGATCTTAGTTAAAAAAGATGGATTTGTTTCAGCTTTTGTCTTCTGAAGATGTTAACTGATGGACTGGAGTGGTGTGGATTATTGTGATGTTTTTATCAGCTGTTTGGACTCTCATTCTGACGGCACCCATTCACTGCAGAGCATCCATTGCTGAGACAGTGCTGCTTTGAATGAGTGTGCACTGTGAAATGAAGCTGTGTGTTCTCCAGCTGATGGACGTGTCCGGCGGGTCTCTGTGTAACGGCGTGTCGGAGCAGCGGTCAGTGTTCCTGGTGTCCGAGTCTCACGGTCAGCAGGTGCTCAGTGTTCTTCAGGGCTTCAGAGAGAGAGGAGTTCTGTTCGACTTCAGTGTCCGTGTGCAGGAGGAGACGCTGCCGTGTCACCGCTGTGTTCTCACCGCATGCAGCGACTTCTTCAGGTGAATACAGCACATATTTCACATAACAACCTGGAAGCCACCCAGCAACAAACACTGCTTGCATTGCCTTCATAAAATTCTTGCTGCGCTTTAATAATATTTAATAACTTCAATAAATAACATACATTATTGTTCAAGGTTTGGGGCCTCTTCTGCTCACCAAGGTTGTGTTTATTTGATCAGAAATACTTTAAAAATAGTGAAATATTATTAATTTACAATTTTTTTTTTCAACTGCTTACATGCAAAATCTTCACTTGTCACACAGTTTCTGAAAGCTGTCACTCAAACAGCAGAAGCACACACCAGATCTGCAAAACCATACACTGATTCTCAGCCTTTGACTCGGTTTTCAATTTCATAAAACACTTTTTGCAAAACACAACACACAGTTCTCTATTTAACACACACAAATCTAACAGGAATTAATATTATGGCAAAGGTGTTTTTTGTTTGCAAATGTTGTTTTTTTTTTTATGTGTTTGTGATATTTTGAATGCAGTGCTTCATTTTGCAAGAGATGTAAGGCATTTTGCATTTTGTGTGTGCAGTTCTTGGATTTGTGTGTAAAGTTTTGAAAAAAAGAGGCAAAGTGTGTGTAAGCAGTTGAAAAAAACTCTAGAATAACTTGTCTGTGTGAATATCTGTTAAACTGTAATTTATTTCTGTGATCAAAGCTGTATTTTCAGCATCATTACTCCAGTCTTCAGTGTCACATGATTCTTCAGAAATCATTCTAATATGCTGATTTGCTGCTCAAGAAACATTTCTGATTATTATCAATGTTGAAAACAGTTGTGCTGCACAATATTTTTGTGGAAACTGTCATACGTTTTATTTTTCAGGATTCACAGATGAATAGAAAGTTCAAAAGAACAGCATTTATTTGAAATAGGAATATTTTGGAACATTATAAATGTCTTTACTGACAATTCTGATCAATTTAATGCTTCCTTGTTGAATAAAAGTATTAATTTAAAAAACAGGGCGATGTTTGAGCTGGACATGCGGGAGCGTGATGACGGCACCGTGACGCTCAGTAACCTCTCGCCGCAGGCTGTCCACACCTTCCTGGATTTTGCGTATTCTGGTGAAATAGAAATCAGAGAAGACAATGTGGACATGCTGTTTCAACTGGCCTCTTTCCTGCAGGTGAGACAGAATTATCATTGTTATTATTAGAGGAAGGTTTTGTTGTTTTTATTGCACTTAACACAAAGTAAAAGGGGCATTTGACATCAGATGTGTTTAGTGATGTGAAAACAGTTTGCAACTAAATAAAATAATGATAAAATTGATGTTTTTGTGTTGTTTTACTATCACTGAGATTCTATTGTAGTTTTTTATATATACATTGAATGAATTCTGTTTTTGTTTTTCCATTTTCATTTAAATTTTAGTTTTTATTTTTATTTAATTTTATTAGTGTTAATTTTTAGTTGTTTTTTGTCATTTTTATTAGATATTGTTTTTTTTATGTAGTATTGTTTCTTTTTTTAGTTCTACTTTTAGTTATTTTAGTACATGAACTAAAATTAAATTAAATGAGAAATATTGCATTGGCAGCTAGCTGAAATAAAATAAGATTACATTTTATTTCAGTTAATGCTTATTGTATTTTTATTATATATCTACCAGATAGCAGATTATATATTATTATTATATATGTTTATTAAATAGTTATATGTCATTTAGTTATTTTAGTTTTAGTTAACTATAATAGCACTGGTGTCAGGTGAATTTATAAATCGTCTACTTTTTATATATGCTCTTTTCCCTGTGTTTTGACCATAATTTTAATAATTTTGTAATTTAGACATTTTTGTATTTGTTTTCACAGTGTTTTTGTAACTTTCTGTCCAGGGATTAAAGATGAAAAATAGCCTTTATGCGACATCTGCTGTATTTATATAATGTTTATTAATGTGCACTGTTCCTTTTAAATAAATTTAATTAATACAATAAAAGAAGAGGAATGATCTAATGGACCCTTTTCACAAGACTGTGATGACGCGTTTCAATGGTCATCAGCATCGTAAATTCTCGAATTTTTTTTATATTTTGATTTTTTTTTTAAATGTATGCACATTTATTTCACTATATTTTGTATTATATCACATTTGTATCAAATTACAAAAGACTAGTTAACGCTAATGCGAGGGTGTTTCTAATGCAGCGTCTATAGGAGGGATGGTAAATTTGACATCTTTCTCTCTTCTGACTGCCATTATCAGTCTCTCTCAATTTTTTTCCTTTCATTCAAAGTTGTGAGTTTTTCTTTTCCTACTTGAGCAAATGGGAATGCAAAATATATATTTGTGGTCTCGGAAGTTTACCCAACTATGATGACTTCCGCTGCTGAGAATCCCGGAAATGTGAAAAAGGTCATTAGCTGTTTCCATCCACCTATTTTTATGCGCATTTTGGAATATCGCATTAAAAAAATGCTGAATGGAAACGCCAAGATGTGCATAAATTCTAAAAATGCACATAAAAAACTTATGCACACATTTGAGTAGGAATGAATGCGCATAAACTACGATGGAAACACATTTACCAAATAAATTCTTCCATGCGCATCAAAGAAATCATGTGACTTTGTTCTATGAGACGGGATAACTTGACTAGCAGCGGACTGATCTCTTTCACAGCATCCATATGTTAGGGACATCCCAAATCGCGTACTTATGCACTATTCTATGATGTTTTATAGTATGAATAGTGCGAGTAGTGCGTTCACACTGAAAATTACAAAAAGAAAAAGTGCAGTTTAAATACCTGGATGATCCACTTAAATAAACGAAAAAATGAAGTGTGGAATGTTGGGCACATCATGGACTCAACTATCACAGCTTTGATTACGTCATGAAGGGGGAGGGGCTATCAGACTCGATTATTAATAACAAAATAACCTTATAAAATTCATACACTACATGGTTGAGTACATAGTGCATAAGTACATAGTGTATAAGTACATAGTGTATAGTGCATCATTTGGGACACAGTTCTTGTTTTGGTCATTCTGAAAAGCCTGAGCAAAGTCTGTCGTCAAAGTATTTCTGTATAATTGTCTTACACGACT